>JAADYJ010000217.1:0-30303 GCA_023338205.1 Halophytophthora polymorphica | reverse complement strand
GCGTGGAGCTCAGTGCAGTTGTATGTGCGTGTGGCTGTTTGTGTGGCTGGCTGCGTAGGGGCAAGACAACGGCGTCTGGGTCGGCGGGAGACGTCACGGCTGCGCTGAGGCGCACGCGGCAGGTGATGTCGCAGGAGATCGAGCGCGTGAGCTCCGTGACTAAAGTGCTGGGTACGTCCTGCGCTTGCTGCAGTACTGGGAGTAGCAAAGGAGCAGTGAGCTGATATTGTGGTTCTATGCTTGGACGTGTGCGCAGATGACGGCCGCGTGAGTCTGCGCAGCTCGCACGAGGAGTACGGGGGCGTGAACACCGAGATCGCAGAGGTGCGGAAACGGCTGAAGGCGCTCAAGTGGCAGGCGCAGCAGGACCGGATGTGGATCGGCGCCGGCATTGCGGTGTTGGCTGCCACCGTGCTCTTCATCGTGTACGAGCGCACGGGGTTCATATTTGTGTAGCATGGCTGGTGGAGTGAGGGATAAACGAGTGGGTGATGGATATACAAGTGGTAAACTGCTGAAGTGACCTGCGCAGTGCATGCCATTCCTTTTGAGATGGGAAATGCTGACTACCTGTGAGGCGAAGAGCAGCTAGATCCGCTTCAGTAGGGCGCTCACACGTTCAGCGTCTTCTCGTACTCCTCGATGGACTTGAAGAGCTCTGCGAAGTTGCCCTTGCCAAAGCCTCCGCAGCCGGCCGCTTGCTCCAGACGCCCAGCCACGTCCTCCATGCACCCGACGCGTTCGATGATCTCGAAGAAGACCGTGGCTCTGTCGCCTAGAGGCTTGGTGAAGATCTGCAGCAAGATACCTTGGTCGTCCTTGTCGACCAGCAAGCCCAGCTCCTCGATTTGCTTGTACTGTTTCGCGCTCAGCCCCTCGCCGATACGCGCGGGCATACGCTCGTAGTAGATCTTGTTCGGGCGCGGCATGAACTCAAAGCCACCCAGGTGGCTTCTTTTGCGCATTTCCTACGCAATTTGCGGGGAGAGACACAGTTAGAAGTCTGGAAACGAAGGCACAAGACCAGCAATTGGCGCAAGACTCACCGCCAAGGTGTGGAAGATGTCATCCGTCTTCAATGCCATGTGCTGGAGTCCAGCCCCCACGTTCTGCTCCAGGTAGGTTTGGATCTGGCTCTTGCGCTTGGTGCCAAAGGTCGGCTCGTTCACGGGCAGGAGCACAAGCTCATTGTTGCTGGCCAGCACCATGCTGTTGAGCCCCGAGTCCACCGTGCCCACGTCTTCAGCCGTGAACTCGGCGAATTGGTGGAAGCCCGTGAAGCCCGTGATGTACTCCACAGCCTCAATCAGATTGGGCACGTTGCCCACGCAGTGATCCAGGCGCTGGATCCCAATGCCGACGTCGGGGCCGTCGCACTCCTCATAACCCGGGACGAAGGTACCCTCGAAATCCCCGCTGACCCAACGGACCACAACGTCCCCGTACAGCTTGACCTCCGATAGCGTCGTGGACTTCCCCGAGGTCGCATCTTTCAGCGTCTTGGGCGCCAGCACGCCGATGCCGCCATTCTGAATAGAGGCCTAAAGTGCAGCAGTGCCACATGTCAGTTGAGTGTTCTCTTTCAACACAAAGTAGAGTCGTGGGTTGCCATTATCCGACAGCAAGCTTAGGTGCAGGCATACCTCGTAGGCTGCTTTGGCGTCGGCCACACGAATTCCAAGCGCACGAACAGCCAGCCCGTGCTTCATGACGAATTTCTGCGCGAACGCCTGTTGCCATCAAAGTGTTACCAGCACGAATACCACGACGTAAGATACCGAACGAACACCTCACGTCAGTGGACCCACCACATCCACGGGGGACAGCATCGTACCGCGTCATACCCCGGCACCGGGCTCAGTGCGTCCGGCGCCTTCTCGGTTTCCAGTGCGTAGGGCGCCGTGAAGAGGAGCTTCACGTCACCGCTCTGCACCACGTAGCTCGCGCAGGCGTGGTTCCCCGTGGATTGGTCGGACTTGGCCACGGGCTTCATGCCGAGCCCCCAGGAGAAGCGCTTGGACGTGTTGGTGGCGTCCCCGCAGAAGAACTCGACGTGGTCGAACTTGCGCACGTCGAAGCGGTCCGACTTTGGGTTGTGGCGCACGAAGTTCTGGCAGCCCACCAGCTTCATCTTCTTGGTGGGCGACGCAGCCTTGGTGGGGCTGTCCACGCTTGCATTGCTCGCCATCTTGTGCTGCTTGGACTTGGACTTGGGCTTCTTGGCGCTTTTTGCGGAATGGCCGAAGAGCCGCACGGAGTGCGCGGTTGAAGTCGCGGCTTCTGGGGGTGAGCCCCCCCCCTGAATATGCAACGGCAACTTCCGTCAGTTGAGCGACCACCCAGCTGGGCGCCGACTAAGGTTGCACCTTGAGGGGGTTCGTTGAAGTTGGGCCGATTCGATGCACACGAACGGGCTTTGACTTGACTTCACTATGCTTCACGCAGACCCGTGTCAACGGCTCGAGTCACAGTGACGCGGGGAGTGATTAGACGCTACTCGTCAATGCGGCTGGTCGTCCGGCTCCGCTATTCTTGTCGTCCCTCCACTTGACGAGCACCGCCCGCCACCGCCCACCACCGCAGCATACCAGCATACCAGCACACAGCGAGAGGAAGAGCAGTGGACAATGGAATTCTTGGCGTGTTGTTGGGCTCTCCGCCACTTCCGCTGTTCTCTCCCAACGCTTGCTTCGCTACAGCCTGGCTGTCTCGGTCCGTAAATAGTTCCTTCCTATTTTTGCCAAAAATTCTAAAAAATCAGTCAAAAAGTTGCGCACTTTTCGCTCCGACGACGCGCCACCGGCCGCATGTTCCGCTGCTTGCGGCCGGTGCTCCCCTCGCTGGTCTGTCTTCCTCCATGCTGCCGCCTGCTGCTGCTGCTGTCGGCTGTCGGCGGTCGCCACGCGCTCCGCCGGCCAGCGACACCAGCAGCAGACGCAGCAGCGGCGCCAGAGCGGGCGGGATCGAGCTTCCTTCGCTCGCGCGTCCTCCTTCCCCGCCCGCCTGTCAGCCTGAGACCCCTCCGTCCTCGCGTGCTCTTCTTCCTCGTCCTTTTGGCCCACCACGGCGGCCGGCCGCCCGTCACCGAAGACGCAGCGCCAGATGCACTGCCGTCGTCCTCCGACTCTGGGCGCCCGCTCGCCGTCTGCCTCGGCCTCCAGCCTCCAACCTCCAGCCTCGCGCACTAGTTGGACGCCGTGTAGTAGGCCCGGCCGCTCAGCACGCTCGGGTCGATCTTGGAGCGCAGCGGCGGGATGGAGAACACGTTGGCGGCCTGGTTGCTGGCCACGTTGAGCGGCGGGAGGCGGAAGGCGCCTCCGCCCAGTCCGCCCTGCACACTGCGGTCCCCGCCGTCCTCCGACATGGCGCGCACGGGCGAGAGCATGCTGTGCGACTGCTGCGCCGACGGCAGCGGCAGCGGCAGGCGGTTCTGCGCGTTCATGTGGCTGAGCCCCGTGACGGCCGTGAGCACGCCGCCGAACTTGCGCGCCGGGTACGCGTTGGCGTCCGGGTTGCGCAGCGGACTGAGCCGCACCTCCGTCTGCCGCGTGCACCACTCGGGGCTCGGGCGGATGAAGGCGCTCTGCTGCGCGTCGTTGCCCCACTCCATCTTGCGCAGCTTCTCGCCAAACTCCACCGAGGCGCGCGCCGCGATCTCCTCCGGACAGCGCTTGATGTGCACGGGGCTGTGGGCCGACGACATGTCGGCCATCTCGACGTCGGGCGGCGACGCGGGGCCCGACGGGGGCGGCGCCATGGGCTCCTGCTTCATGCCTTCGATGGAGGCGAGCTCGGCCAGACGGAAGAGCTCGCTGCGCTGGTCCTGCGCGGGCGAGGCGCCCGAGAAGGAGACGCCCGAGAGCGAGCGCGTGGGGCTCGCGTCGCCGTAGTGGCTCATCTCGTCGCCCGAGACGTACTCGATGGCCTTGAAGAGGTTCTCCTTGGCCGAGTAGTCCGCGCTATCGGCCTCGCTGTTCTGCGCACCGTCGTCACCAGCCTGCTTGCGGCCCTTGTGACGCAGGCCGCGGCGCCAGCGACTGATCTTCTGGCGGTACTTTTGCGCGTGCGTCATGGTCTGGCGCGTCGTCTTGGAGCCGATGAAGGCCGCGATGACCTTCCAGGGCCCGGCCGGGTACTTCTCCATGGCCTCCAGGAACTTCTCGTGCTCTTCCTGCGTCCACATCTTGAGCGGCTGCGACTGCTTGGACGAGTAGACCGTCGTGCCGGCCTTGGCCTCCGTGGGCTTAATGCGGATGAGCTTGCCCTCGCTCGACGTCATCTCGAACAGCTCCTTGCGCACATTCGCCGAGATGGTCATCCTGCCTGCCTGCCTGCCTGCGCTGCTGCTTCCCGTCCGCTACTGCGACTGCCTGCCTGCTTCTCGACGAGACTGCGACGACACTTGGCTAGCACGTCTGGCCCGGCCGCATGCAGAAGAGAAGGGAAAGGAAGAATTGAGCCACCCAAACAGCAGCAGAGGTCCGAAGGGGGGGCAAAGCCAAGCAAGACGCCAGTCCAGAGGGGAGGAAAATCGTACCTAGCGGGGAGAGAATGATGGATCACCCCGGGAGATGGGGGCCAGTCAACCTTTGACCCGGTTGGGGCGCGAGTAGGATTGGGCGCCGCGGCCGCCGCATTTCGGGGACCGGCCGAACTGGGCACCGCTGGCCGGACTGGTCTCGGCGGGCCGCGCGTCGCACTCCGACGCGGTTGCTGGGAGTGCGTGCAGACAGACAGACGCGCAGAGAGCCACAAAGCCGGCAACTAGCACGGCGGCGGCGGGGATGCCGGCCGCGTGGCGGACAGCTCTGCTCCACTGCAAGGCAAGCGATAGGAAGTGGGGCAGCCACTTGCCCGTTTCCACACCCAATCTCCACCCTCCCTGTTTTGGGCTCGTGCTGAACTTTCAATCGGGCACCGCAAGCAGCAAGTAGGTGCGTTTTCGGAGTCGCGAACTTAGCACGGCCGCAGCTGGCGGGGCAGAGTGCGGCCAGCAGGTGGCGATCGCGAACAAGAGACGCTCAGAAGGATGGGCGCTGCGGCCGAGCGAGAGGCCGGTGTCGGCTCGCGAAGGCTCCCAAGCGCTCCGTTTGTATGGCGAAAGGCCCAGTCCGCCCTTGACCGCAAAGCGGTCTCGCCGCGCAGGGCGCCGGCAAGCAAGCGTGAGTGATGGGTGCAAATGGCTCACCTGGACTGGGGGCGGCGAGCTCGAGGCCCGGCGGCGGCAATGGATCCCTGGCTGGCTCGCTGGGCTGGGCTGGGCGGGGCTGGGCTGGGCTGGGCTGGCTTCTCGCCATCGGCAGCGGCGCGGTGACGGCGGCGCGTGCCAGCCTGCAGACCTGCCTGCTTCAGCTTGGGCTGTGCACGACAGCGCGCTTCCCACCATAGACAAGCAGCGAGGCGAGTGTCCCGCAGGGTGCGAACTTAGCGCTTGTCGCGGGCCGAGACCGAGCGAGGCCTCTGGAGCCAACGAGCCGCGATGGGTACAGCCTCCGCGTGGCGGCGTTCTAAAAACGCTGGCTGGCGCAAGCGGCTCTCTGCGGTGTATCCATTCATCCGTGCGAGCCTCGCCGCGCACTTCTTGCTCTGGGCTGAGATCTCTGTAGCTATCTGCAGCGCCACCTGCCTTCACGCCGCGCCATCGCGTCACCAGAAGCAGGGTGGCCAGCAGCTCCGTGTCCCAGTAGCCCTTGCGACGGCCACCTGCCAGCCTGTGGCGTTCCAGGATCCGCGCGTCTGGGTCGAGCATCAATCAAGGCGCGCAGGTGGCTTCAGACCCAGACTTGCTGGCAAAGCGGGTGGCTTCGGCTCCAAGTTCAAGGCCTGGGAAAAACGAGCGCTCCCCTATCCGCGCGCGCAGGTCGGGGCTCGGGTTACAGCTGTATCCACTCGGAGCCGCGAGCAAGAGGCGAGACGCCTGGGTTTACGGGCCGGTTGCTCCGTCGCGCATGGAGCCTCCACACCCCGATGGGCACCCGGACACCGGCAAAGGCCTGACCGTGGCGAGGTGGCGCTGGAAGGCCAAGGCGGGGGCGATTTGCTGCTGTCGCACGTTGCAACCCACGTCCATGGTGGGTGGGTTCACCAGCGCGGACGGTGAGCTGTGGACTGCGGTGCACTCGCGGCGGCCTCATCGGGATGGCTTCGCGTTCTGATTTCGCCACGGGAAATCCATCCGCGTGCGACAGCAGTGCTTGGCGCCTGGCGGTGCAAGCCAGACGTAGCGGCGCTGCAGCTTGGCACGCTGAGGCTGTGAGCTAACGAGTGAGTGATCGCTCGCTCGGGTGCTCGTTGGCTCGAGAATCCACGGGCCAGCTCGGCCGAGAGCCGTTTCCAGCTCCGAAGTCCGAGCGCACGAACGAACCCACGTTCAGACAGACAGTCGCACCGGGCTCTGATCTCGTTCAACCCATCAAATAATGACCAATGGGAGCACGCCATCGCGAGGGTCGGACGCGGGCTAGGGGCCGGGTCGTGTGTAAACGGGTCAGGGTACAGCCACTTTCGCCAAGGCGACGTGGCTGCGACAGATTCGCCTGCACCCAGTGTCCACTTTCAACTGCCCGTGCTCGCCTGTTGGCGGCGCCCGCTGGGACAGCTCCCACGGGACGACCGGGCCGTGCTGGCCCAGGAGATCCGGTTCGCTTGGCTTCGTGGCACCTCGCCTCCTGGAATGTGGCGTGCTCCCATGTTTCAGCGAATGGGTACACACCAGCCATCCAGCCAATCGCAGGCCCGCCAGCAGCTCGTAACCCCTAGCCCGGCCCGGCAGAGAGGAAAAAAAAATCCCCCGCCGGCCGCCTCTTCGTGCCGAACCGTCCAGTCGCCAACGAGCCAAAACAACCCGAAAGCAGCCCGAGCAGCTTGTGATCCTATCCACCAGCGCTTTGCTCATTTCAGCATTTGGCTCGTGGCCACGAGAAGAGCAAGCGGAGCAGCGAAGGAGAAGCCATGACCATCTCGCGCTCTGTGTACAACCAGCTCTTCGAGCAGGCGCCGCCCGGCGCGGCGGCGTCCCAGCAGGAGAAGGTGATCCGGCTGCGGCCCACGGAGGCCAAGGCGGGCGCCGTGGTCGTGTCGTCCAAGAACAAGATCCAGATGTGGACCAAGGAGGAGCACGAGCGCTTCCTGGTGGCGCTCGAGATGTTCCCCGCCGGGCCGTGGAAGAAGGTGGCCGACTTTATCGGCACCAAGACGCCGCGCCAGACCATGACGCACGCGCAAAAGTACCGCCAGAAGATCCACCGCCGCCAGCGCGGCCTGCGCAACCAGAAGAAGCCCACGAGCGCGCCCAACAGCCCCGCGCCGCTGGACACGGCGGCCCGCGCCGCCGACGTCAAGTTCGAGCCCAAGCCCATGGCCTCGCCCTACGGCGTGGCCGACTTCCAGGTCAAGCAGGAGGCGGCGCTGGCCCCGCAGCAGCAGCAGCAGCAGGGCGCCGACTCGGCCGCCAACAATCGCCTGCTGGACATCCTGGCGCAGCAGGCCACCACCATGCAGCAGACGGCCCCCACGCAGCAGCTGGGCGTGCAGTCGAGCGTCCTGGTGCACGCCGGCTCGCCCGACGCGGCCGCCGCGGCCAGCCAGGTCTCGCCCAGCTCGCAGCTGCCGTCGCTGGCGGAGATCCTGCACCTCAAGGGCTCCAACGCTGCCAGTGCCGACGCCTCCAGCGCCCACGGCAGCGCCAACGTGTCCCCCGTGCAGCAGCAACAGACGCCGCCGCCGCGGGCAGCAGGCTGCCAGTGCAACTGCCGCTGCGGCGCGCACGGCGGCCAGCAGAGCCCGCTGGACGACTCGAGCGCGCGGCCGCGGTCGCAGTAGAGCTACCGTGCGTGCGCTAGGCTAGTCTGCTCGCTCGCGGGCTCGTGTCCGCGTGTGAGGCGCTGCGTCTGGAGAGCTCCTTCCTCCTCCCCCTTATAATTATTCTAAATGAAGGAACTGCCGCACAGGCAAGGCTTCCAGACCATCCTGCTCGTGACCGTCTTCACCTGCATTGCACTACAACCATGGCTGCGTAGCCATGTGCCCGGTCTCGTCGTTCCGCCGCCATGAAGCCACTGGATGCAGCCCGTGGGACGACACCAAGCCAAGTCGCAAATACATGTAGCTACACTGCACGCGCCTGTTGACGCCCAGCGCCGACGCTACCAGCACCGCGCGGCGCACGAGCCTGCGGCCAGGCTACAGCGTGCACATGCGGGCTTCCTGGCCAGCGCAGCGCCGGCCGTGGCCGTGGCCGTGGCCGTGGCCGTGGCCGTGGCCGTGGCCGTGGCGACGAAGCTCCCTTCCAGCCGCTCTCCATCCCGTTGGTGGCCGTTCACCGAAGATCTGGTGCAACGCAGATTCATTCCAGATTTGTGACTGGCCTAGTTTATCTTCTAGGACCACGCTAAACTAGGCTGCCGCGCTCTCCTCGCCTCCTTTTACCGCCCTTGACGTCGGACCAAAGAGCCCTGCACGCTAGTCGCGCCACCTTACTTTCGGCTCGCGCCGGCCTAGAATAAGCTCTTCATGCACTTTTCCAGTGCGCCCATTTCCCTTCCCGCAGTCGAAGCTTGAAGGAAGCAGGAGGCCGACGACGGGGAAGAAGCGCTCTTGCTGGCTGGCCGTGGCGCTCTTGCTGGCCGCCGCGCTCTGTTCCTAGCCCCCGCGCCGCGCCGTGGAAGGCAGCAGCGCGCTGCCGGCCATGTTCTTCCAGCGCTACGTGCACGTGGTGCTGGACGCCGTGCTGGGCAGCTACGTGAAGAACATTGACCCGGACGCACTCAAGATCAGCGTCTGGAACGGGAAGCTGGAGGTGGAGGCCGTGGAGCTGCAGCCGGAAGCCTTCCCGCTTCCGCCGCAGCTCCGCCTGGTCAAGGGAACGCTGCACCAGCTGCGAGTAGATCTGCCGTGGACCAACTTGTCCAGTCAGCCCATTCGCGTGGACATCCAGGACATGAGTCTCTTACTGGAAGTGTGCGCCGACGACCGCGCGGCGGCGGACGCCGAGCCGTCGGCCGACGAGCAGCGACGCGTCACGCGCAAGAAGCTGCAGACGCTGCAGCGCAAACGCGCCACCATTGACGCCGTGGAGAAAGCCACCGAGTTCAACGAGAAGAACAAGCTGCAGCAGCAGCCGCAAGGCACGGGCGGCTGGACGCAGAGCTTCTTCTTCAAGCTGTTGGTCAAGATGCTGGACAACGTGCAGGTGCACGTGCAGCACCTGCATTTGCGCATGGAGGACCGCGTCTCGGACCCCGCCCACCCCTTCGCAGTGGGCCTGACGCTGGAGGCCATCATCATCAAGTCGGCTGACGAAGGCTGGAACTACACTATGGTGGGGCGTGGTGGCACCACTGCAGGCTCCACCGAAGCCCAGCCAGCCTCCTTCCTGCGCAAGAAGATGGACATCAACAAGTTCGGCATCTACTGGTCGCTGCCGCTGGTGCCCGTGCCTGCCGCCGTGCTGGACGACGGCTTGGCCTTCGCCAAGCTCATGCAGAGCAACTTTGGCTCCTCAACCGTGGCCACAGAGCCGAGCCAATCAACTGCTGGCTTCCCGCCGCTGATCAAGGACGGCGACTACGTGGTGCATCCGCTCACGGTGTCCATGAAGCTCACGGTGAACGACGGGAACGCCAAGCTGCCGATCACGCACCACGAGTTGAGCGAGCGCGTCTTGTCGCGACTGGGCACGCCGTGGCTCGTAGAGACCATCGACGCTGTGGGGGACGACGCCTGGCGGGAGTTCGTGGCCACGATGCCCAAGCTGGCCGGCGAGCGCAAGTACACGCTGGGCTTTGTGTTCTCGGAGGCCTGGTCCGTGGCACGAGACCTCACGGAGGAAGAGGACGAGATCCCGTCTGTAGACCAGTTCAAGGAGGCGCTCTCGAGCTGTCTCACGTGGTCGCTGGGCGAGGTGGAGCGCATGGAGCACTGCATTGTCAAGTATCGCGAGGCCGTAGTGCACGTCATGGAGGAGAAGAGCACGTACATTGACGCGCAGGCAAGCATCGACCAGATCAGCACCTCGCTGCGCCGTCAGCAGTACCTCAGCGCGTTGTCCTTCATCTCCTTCTTGACCGTGAAGCGGCGACAGGCGCGCTATCTCGAGCTGCGCCCCAAGCGAGTGCGTGTGAAGGACAACCCCATGGCTTGGTGGAGATATGCCATCGACGCCGTGCTGCTGGACGTGCGTGAGCGTCTGGCTCATGTTGATTGGGAGGCGCTGGAACAGCAGCGGCAGCAGCGGAAGAGATATAAGGAGCTGTACCTGGTACTAGTGCACGGCGCCACGTTCGCCGCGACGCTCGTGACGCCCGAAGTGCGCTCATTGCCGAAGGAGATGGCGCGGATCGAGCTGGACGACCTGGAGTTCAAGATGGACGTGAAGGAGCTCATCAAGCTGCGTCAGGCGGTGCGCAAGGATATCGAAGACAAGCAGAAGGAGAAGGAGGCGCTGGCCAAGGTGCAGACCCAGCAGAAGGCTACGGCGGACGGGAGCGCACCCGGTGGCGGAGCAGCGTCAGACGCTCCACCAGCGACGGGTTCAGTGCTGTGGTCCTACGCGACGTGGCTGACAGGCGCTGGGAAGGCAGGAGACCATAGTGGGGGTGCTGAAGGCGGCGGATTGGGCGGCAAGAGCGGCGATCTGCGCGCTGAGGACGTGAAATGGAGCGACCAAGACACCAAAGACCTCTACGACGCGATTGACTTCCATCCGCAGGAAGACGAGATGGAGATCGCATCGGCCGACAGTGGCAAGGCCGAAGACACGGTGGCTCGGATTCGGCGTCTGCTGGAGGACCATCAGCACATCTTGTATCGCTTCCAGCTCAGATTATGCAAAGCCAGCTTTGGCCTCAGCCTTGACGACGCCCCCGTTGACCTCAGCGACCTGGCTCCGGGACATGCGGCGAGTGCACTACCGGCTTCCAAGGCGCCGGGCTCGTCATCGCTCCTGGCTTCGCTGGACGAGGTGGAGATCCAGTTCTTGGTACGACCGTCGTGTCTGGAAATGGGGCTCCAGCTACGAGACGCTTTCTTCTGCCAGAGCTCAGAGCCTTTGGCGGGCGACCTGCTGTCGCTTTGGGGAAAAAGATCGGTGACTTCCACGACGGACTTTTTCTTGCAACGCATGGATATGGACGAGGTGCTGGAGTATCACCCCACGGGCGTGCAGAATCAAATGAGCAGTGTGCGGCTTCGAGACTGCGAGCGGGAGCTGCCGCTCATGCAGTTGAGCATCGAGTCGGAGCGCCAGCAAGAGGAGGAGGAGGAGATTGATGGCGCTGGTGACAAATCCGCGTCTGGTGCAAATGACGGCGCGTCATCGGCGGCGCGGCTGCTCAAGGTGTCTCTTGTGACACAGGCAATCAAGTGCAACGTCAACTTGATGTTCCTGCTGGACTTTGTGGCGGTCTTCTCCCGGCCCGTGAACGTGGATCTCTCGGGGCTCGAGCAGAGCGCGTGGAAACGCGCGCAAAGTCTGCAACGCTACAGTGCGGCGCAGTTGCGGGACGCATTGGCTCGGAGGACCAAGCTGGAGATGCGGCTGGATGTGATCTCTCCGCTGATCAACATCATCCAGGCCCCGCCGTCTAGGAGTGCGGGGCCAACGGGGGAAGAGGTAAGTCTGCTGGTGTTCCTCGGTCATTTGAAGGCAGCGACCAAACACCCAAGTGTGCAGACTTACAATGATGCAGCGAGCGATAGTGTTGGAGGGAACGACGCGGAGCTGACAGTGAGCCGCATGGTCACTGTCAGCCCATCGGAGGAAAGCCTGTACGACGTGCTGGAGTTTAGCATCTCCGGCATCGAGGTGCAAATCTTGGACAGCTGCAACAACGGCATCGTCAACAACGCATTCCGCACGTGGAAGCACCCAGTGAACAAGTCGTTGTGGCAATATCTGCTGGAGAAGACATCGCTGACGTTTAGCTTCTACATGAGCGTCACGCCAGACGACCCGAGCATCCCGCTCTTGAAACTCTTCGGAGGTCTCGACAGCGTCAACCTCAACCTGTCCGCCATGAGCTTCCGGTCTCTAATGCAACTGCTGCACTCGTTTGGGGAGAACCTCTCGGCGCACGCCCAGCGACGCCTCGACCGGGACGCTGCCGTGGCTTCTAGTGTGTCTGGTCAGCGCAATGCAGGCATGAGACATTTAGTCTCAGGCTCTCCCAACCGCAGTAAGCCGAAGGTCATGAGGAAATCATCCTCGTACCTCCAGCCCGGAGCCACCATACTGTACAGCAACGGCTCAAGTGGGCGGCACACTGCTCTTGGTGGGGCTTCACCGAACAAGGGCAGCCCGAGTCCATACGCTGCGTTTGCGAAGAAGGCGGAGCAAGAACGGAAGCCAGCCAAGATCAAGGATATCGACGATCAAGACCTGTTGAAACTGTGGAAGCGCGTGCTCTGCCATCTCCAGTTTGGCGTGGGGGAGGTCATCGTGAAGCTGCAAGTTCGAGACATCGCCGATGCCCCAGGAAAGATCGTCCGCGCGCGCGCTGTCGATATTAGCACACGCTTGAAGGTGAGGACGTACGATCGGCGGGTGGAGTTTGCGCTGGGTACATTCTTAGTGGAAGATATCCTTCTCACCAAGACGGAGCCTTCGCCACCCGGGGGATCCTCGGAAGTCGTGGAACGGAAACGCTTTCTGATGAAGTCGGGAAACCACGACGCTGTGGCCGATGTCCACGAAGAAGGCGCGAAGCAGGAGGATCCGTATGCGCAAGCACCTCCGCCATCGTCCGAGCAGTTGATCCGAGTCGCCATCACGAGCATCGCGGCTGATGCGGTGATGCTGAAAGACATGCGACTATGGGAGCACGTTCGACACGCGCCACTTTCGTCTTCTTCGGACCAGAACTCGATCTGGCAGGATCCGCTATTGACAACTCTCTCGCTGGACGTCAGTTTGCGGGTCCTGACGATCAACTTCTATCAAGACACGCTCGCAGAGGTCTTCGTCTTCTTCTTCAAGCACAAGGAAGAAGAAGAACAGGCGGAAGCTGAGGAAGAGAAGCCACCGTTGACCCCGACGCCGTCATCAGTCTCAAGCCCCAAAGAGGACACGGCTGCAGCTAGCAGGAGCTCGCCTATCGATCTGGACTCGACTGAAGCCAAGTCGACATCGTCCCCCGTCGGCGCAGAGGCACACGAAGGGACCTTCTCCAGGAAGCTTGGCGCGTGGATGTCGTCTTCGTTCCTGAACAACCTCCCAACGACGAACCCAGGGAGTGTCAAGGATGAACCCGCCCCGATGCCCACCAAAGAGGAGGAGGAGGATCAGGAGGAGAACCTCCCGGCGTCCATGCAGCTGCGCATTCACGTGGACGGACTGTCGCTGTTCTTCCACCTCGACGAAAAACAGCGGCCAGAGGGCACGCCCTCGGCGTTTGCCAGTCTGACTGCTCAGCGATTCTGCTGTTGCATGCAGAAGTTCCCGCGGTATTTCAGTATCTTCGCTTACTTGAGCTCGCTCAAGATCCGTGACGTGACCCTCGCGGACCGGCACCTGAGCGAGATCATTTCGCATGGCAGCGCCTCTGGGGAGACAAGGAAGGAGGATTCATGGCTCGATCGCATAGACGGCGATGGCAAACATGGCGATGGCATTTCGGTGGGCCACGTCCCCACGCTGGATGAGATTCTGAACGTGCTGAACGGTGTACCCGCGATCTTCTCGTGTGCGGCGCAGTTCTACGGAGCGGACCGAATCCAGGAAGCGTGGCATCCGGGGTATAGCAGTCGGTACTCGGTGCGTTTCAAGTCGCCACGCATCCGCTTCCTGTACAGCTTTGTGGACGACATGCAGAACTACCTGTTCAAGGGCGTGCTGCTGCAGACGGTCTTGTCCATTCTGTCTCGAGAACGCGCGGAGATGCTGTGGGAGGGCGACTTCCAGTTGGCAGATATCCAGGGTGGTACCGCCACCCAAGCGCAAACGAGCGAGGGCAGGTCGTCCAGCGAATTTCTTGGCTCGGACGTCGTATCGATGTTCCCGCTTGTTGACATCCAGCTGGAAGACGCTGTGCTCGAGATGCCGCCGCACCGCATGTCGTCCGAGTCGCTACTACTTCGGTTCGACAACTTTCGTGTCTCCAATGAAGGCGTGGTCACCGGCTTCCTCGGGATGGAAAACCGCATCGTGGCGAAAGTGTTGCTGAATTCGTCGCTGACGCAGCTGCAGCTGGACATGAAGGCGCTTCGCATTGTCTCCGTGATCCTCGTGGACCGCGACGACGTGGATAAGCGACTCAGCGGTAGCGGATTTGTGACGCAGAGTCTGCTAGGCCTGACGAACTTCACGCTTGCGGTGGACTTTCGCTCCCATGCGGATCTCAAGCTCAATCTTGTCTTCACTCCTGTGCGATTGGTGTGCAATCAGGAGCAGTACGCCTTTGTGCTCCGCGTGCCGTATCAAAACTACCGGGAACACAGCCGCTATCACTTCGCGCAAAAACCAGAACGGCCAGCGAAGTCAACAAGCCGAATCTCGATGCGCCGGGCGTCGCACTCGCGGAGTCTGGAGGGCGGCGCGTCGTCTGACACGGGGAGAGTCACAGAAGAAGGCGACGAAGCGAGCAACAAGACTGACGGCACGGAGCCAGAAGAGCGCCATATCCTGCTGGATATGTTTGTTCCAGAGATCACGATGGAGCTTCTGCAGGGCCAACACGGGTATCATCCTTCCAGCAGTGGCGACCTCGATATGGCGGAGAAGGGGAAGACGAACGACGGCTCTATCTGCGTGCTGGTTCTCTCCTCGTATTCGGGGCGTGCGGACTACAATTTTTCCACCAGTCGGTTCTGTGCAGACGTGGACTTTGAAGGCGTCCACATCCGGGATTCACGAGTGAGCTCCAAGATGTCTGCGTCGTATCGTGATGTGGTGGTGTTCAAGCCCGGCAACGATGGGATGATGAAGGCGGTTTCGGTCCAGTTTGCGCGCGAGAGCTTCGAAGTGGACGTCGCAGCGGTGGGACTGGAAGCCAGCTTTGCGGCTCGTGGGAAAGGACCCCGAACGCCACGAACGCGATTTCGGAGCGTATCATCAAGAGCGCTTATGGGGTTGTTTGGGTCCGACCTCTCGATGCGACGCACGAATTCCGAGATGTCTTCGCAATCGTACCTGTCTTCGACTGCAGCGAGCCACACTGGTCTCGCTTCCGACGTAATCGAGGAGGAGCCGTCCGCCTCAGTTGTGGGGACTGAAGCAAGGATGGATCTGGCAGTCGAAGTGGCCGGCTTTCGGGTGATTCCGTCGAACATCTACTACGATGTGCTCCAGTTTCTCGAGCAGCCTGCTGGTTATGCCGAAGAAGAGGGATCTGTCAACAGCCGGGACGGAATGGGGGGTTCCGATGTACACACTGAGAGTGATGACGACGGCAATGACGCAGAAGAAGGCCAGGAATCAACCGAGGAAGCGATTGGGAAGAACGAGGCGCCTTCTGTAGTCCCGCCAGTTTATCGCCGAATCGGCCTGGAGCTGAATTTGGGTCCGTCTGCGCTGTTGCTTGTGGAGAACCCGCATAAACGCAAGTCTCGCGCGCTGATGCTCTCGTGGGAAGCCAACATCGTGCTCAACTACCTCCGACACACAAACGAGGAAGAGAGTCCTGCCGCGGCACTGAGTGGCGACGAGTCTCCGGCACACAGCCACAACCAAGTGCAGTTTTGCATCGGACTTGACAATATCCATGCGACCTCGCGGCTGTCTGAGGACAGCATCTGGGCCACCGACCAGGCAGCGTCCGCCACCTCTGCAGACTGTCTGAAGCCCATTGCGCTGGAAACCGTCTTGCAGATGGACCTCCGCTCGCGGTTCCTGCGCTTCCGGACCACATTCGATCGCGTGATGGAGTTGCGTTTTGGGTACCTGGATTTCTGCACGCTCATCTCCGCGCTGGAGCACATCGTGCGACGACCAGTTGCTGCGATCCCACCGGTTGCTGCGGTTCAGAAGCATCGGTCGATGTCTGGCTCATCGCTGTCTTCTCTATCCGGGGGAATTGCTGAAAGTGAGGCTTCTTCGTGGGCTGACCGGAGCCGTGGATCGACTGCATCGCCTCCTGTATCCGGTTTGTCATCGTCGTTGGAGAAAAAGAGTGAGCGTCAGCGTACCGCTGCGCTGTATGGCACGTCGTTGATCTATCTAGTCTCGGCAAGTTCCCGTGGGCGGCTCGAGACTCGACCAGTTGTCGGCTTCTACAACTCGACATGGCGCAAGCGTTATTTGGTACTGCCCTACACTGCTCATCAGCGGCAGCTGGTGCAAAGCGTGGCGTTCCGAATTTTGCCGGGGACGGGGAGTCGGCGCCAACTTGGCGACGAAATCTACTACGGCGATCGAATCATCCTGGAGGCGGTCGTAAATGACAACGATGACGACAAAGGGCGAGGCAAGAAAGAACGACTGTCGTCCAAGGACGAGAGCGCTGGCACGCCCGTTGACACGAGTACTGGTGGCGTGTCTGGACGAACGCCGCCGTCCACTGTGATCCGGAAGTACGACCAGCTTGGTGCAGCCGGGTACCTTGGCCCTGAAGGCACGGCTGGCGTGTTTGAGACGACGATCTGGAAGCACGGGAGCACAATGTTCAACTCGGACAAGAGCGTCATCTACGACCGGGAAGTGATCGTGCTGGAGGAGTTGACCATTTACCGCTCATTCAGCAAGGGCAAGACGTTCGGAGGCGGCAACGCCGCTGGACAGACGATGGATTTCAACTCCGCGAAAGCAGGGCGTCAAGCGGAGGGTGCGCACACGGTGGGCACCGCAGGAGCGCGAGGTGGCGGCTACTTGATGTTCAATGGGGTCGGCGACGCTCCGATCCCTTTTGCGCTGTCGATTGCGTTGAACCACTCGTCCGGAAAGCTCGGGGAAGAGAGAAGCGATTCCACCGAAACAGAGGAGGCTGCCAACGAGACGGATACCCCTCGGCGCCGTCGACGGAAACGGAAGCGAAAGCCGCGATTCCAGTACTCGTCATTCCTGGAAAACCTCAAGGTGGTGGAGTTCACGCTGCCTGGGCTGAACGCGACGGTCGTAAACGACTTCCACAACATGCTGCTGCCATTGCTTCACTTCCGTGTCGCGACGCTCCACGCCGATATTCGAGGACGGCTGCAAGAGAAGTTCACGGCACTGACGAGCTTGCGCTTCGGGATCCAGGCCTACAACTCACAGTTGGCTGTGTGGGAGCCGGTAATTGAGGACTTCGAGGTGAACATGGCCTTCCACGGGAAGGGAGGCGTGCTGTGCGAGTACTGCATGTCCGAGCGCCAGTCGGTTTCTCCGACGGGAACGGCGTTGCGGTGCGATGGTATGCCTCTGTGCCTCTTCCGGGCGTCGAGAACGGAGGTTTTTACTAATGCCGCTGCGCATTCGTGGGATTCAAAGAACTTTATCTATCGCGAACTGCTGGAGCAACCCGACGATGACGGCGCCAGGCTTGCGAACACGTTCATGATCGTGGTGAAGGATGACTTCAACGTCAACGTCTCCCGCAACGTGATCAACGTACTTCTGCACTTCTTCGCGTTGGTGACGAAGGTCACTGCATCGGACAAGGCGTTGTCAACTCGGCTTGGACCGTTCATCTACGTGGACAACCAGTCGGGCATTCCCTTTGCGGTGGCGACACATCCGTCTACCTCGACGGTCGCACTGCCGTCATCGTTGCGTAGACCCACCGGCAGTGTGGAGATGCCTACTGAAGTCCCGCGCGCAGACACGAACGAAGAGATCATGCAGGCTGAGACGGCGATGTTCAACAGCCACGCCTGGAGCCGCCGTCGCCTGTCCACGATGCTGAACGATATATCGTCGTCAGACACAAAGTGGATCCGAGTCGAGAGCGGTGCACGTGCTGCCACCGATATCGTGGCGCACGAAGCGCCTGCTGGGTGTGTGACTTCACCGCTTCGTCGATTGCTGTGGCTCAAGCCTCAGTCTGTGTCGCAAACCCACTCGTCGTCGAAGGCGATCCCGGTGCCAATCGGCTATTCGAACCGCAGTTATCTCCATCTGGAGAGCAGCGGGAAGCAGCGCGATTCGTGGCACGGAGAGAGCATCATTTGCGAGACCGTCGCGGAACAAGGAACGCTGGTGCTGCGGCTCCGAGGCAAAGTGCAGCTCACGAACTTCTTCAGTGTGCCTATTCAAGTCATTTACAACGGCCAGCGCACGGAGACGGTGGTGCCAGGCGGGAAGACGGCCCACTACATCCCCATCCAGTTCCTGGAAGAAGGCACAATCGCGTTTTGCCCGATGCTTCCGGACGGGAAGGTTCAGCGCTCCGAGCCACTGTCCATTGCTTCGTTGCTACGGTCGAACGACACAAAGACGCGTGGGCGTACCAATCGTCGGTATGTGGGGTCACTGGAGCTACGCAGAGCGCTGACTTTCTATTGGGACATGCACCCGGCCAGTGTTGGCATGGATGCTTCATTTGGGGTGTCGCTCCCACCATTTCAAGTAATCATGACAGCGGTACGCAAGTCGGAGCGCCACGAAACGACGATCACGTTGCGTCCGCCCGTCGAGTTGGAGAATCTCGTGCCGTACGAGCTGTCGTACCGGACCGTGTGCATGAAAGCAGAGGACGAAGTTGTGTGGGTCGAGAACAATGCCGCGTCCTTCTCTGGGTCTAGTGGAAAGGTATCGTCAGGTAGCTCCGCCTGTATTGCTGAGCTGGAGATCCTGGAGAGAGACCTGGCTGACGGGGAAGTCTCGCAGACCCCGACGGTGGTGGGTCTCAGTCTGGCGTTACCGGAGATTCAGCTGCGGAGATTCTCACGGTGGACAAGCGAGACGTTCGTTTACGGTTGTCGGTCGTTCTGCGAGCGGATCGAGATCAACATGCGGGACGACAACGAGAGCGACGGCGCCGCAACGCCAGCCAACAAGCTAACGATTTGTGTGGAGATCATGCAGTTGGAGAAACTACGGTCGCGAGCGCTGAACGCACTCGCCCCGGTGGTGTGTCGAGTGTTTACGGAGTACTGGCTGATCGACCGCACGTCGCTGTCGCTGGCTTTCTACACGGCGGACGACTACCTCATCCCATCCAACCATCCAGGGCGACTCCACGAAGAGGAAATTGGACCGGAGGACGAGTCCTCGGCCGTCTCGCTCTCAGTCTTCTCGTGCGAGAGCAAACAGGTCGTGTCCAAAATGAAGATCGGCATCAAGGGTGGCAAAGGCGTGCGAGAAGTGCAATCGGAACCCTTCGACATCAGCGCGGTGGGCGTGCGTGGCCAGATCTTGGTGCCCACGAACCGCTCTCGTGACGCGCGGTCTCTCTTGTCGACGATTGCAGAGTTTGGCGCGCCGCCCGACGGACTGACGACAACCTTCAAGCAGTACGAGTTCGGTGTGATGATCGAGCAAGGGCCCGCCAAGTTTTCGCGGTCCCGCGTAGTGACCCTTGTGCCGCGGTACTATTTTATCAACACGTCGAACCGGTTCGAGATCCGCATTCGGCAGGAACGGTCGACCGACCTCAGTGCCGTGATCATACTGCGCCCGAAGGAGACCAAGATTTTCCACTGGAGCGACTCGCGCTTGCCATCGCGCGTGCAGATTTGCTTTGTGCTGCCCGACGAGCGCCAGGAACCGTATGAGAGTTCCTCGTACGCTAGCTCGTCGCAGTGGAGCTCGCCGTTTGAGCTCTCGTCCGTGGGCAATTTCGTTCTGCGTGTGAAGTCCAAGGTCCGGCCAGCCCCGCCCTGCCTCCCGGACTGCTACGAAGGTGGTACTCTTCAGCAAGACCACTTTGAAGATGAGGACGAGACAAACCTTTTCTACGATGAGGAAGATGAATATGGCGATGCCGAGCGCATGATGGCAGAAGGGATCCAGCTCAATGTCGCCGTGGAGCTCCATGACCCGTCGTTCTTGGTATATTTGGAGGAAGGGAATCAAGCGATCCACTTCCCCCCGCCATCGTCGTATCAGGATGAGGATCGGGAGGCTGCAAAGCACAAGGGGAACGAGGGATTCGTGCCGTTCAAGATCAAGAACGAGTGCAGCAATCTGGAGCTCGTGGTGTGGCAGAAGACCTTGGTGAAGGATGACAAGGGCAACCTGACGATCGGCTTCGAAGGCGGCGAGCCCGTGCTCCCGTTCCACACCATCGACTATGTACCGTATCGCTTCTCGGCGTTCCCGACAGTGTTCGTGCAGGTCCAAAAAGTGGCAGGATTGGGGATTGGAGCGCTGAGGAAAGAGCGACCATCTCACATGCGTCGTCGAAGTTTGGGGGCCAACTCCACAGTGACGGGCAAGGAAGACAATAATCCACCGGTGACCGCGCTGGCGAGAGCAGCAGCAGTGGGTCAAGCGCAGGTGGTGGCAAGCTTCGAGGTGCAGTTGAAGAAACTCCAGCGACTGCCTACGATCGACGTATCGGAAGGGAAGATGAAGAAGCGGCTCTGGGCGGAGGTTCTGCTGGACGAGACGACGAAGACGTTGCTGGTGACGGACATGCTGCCTGGCGTCTCTGGAGAACACAAGCGCCGTCGGCGAGCGACGCTGCTGCGCAGCTGGAAGCGCTACAACACGTCCATTGTCTTCATTTCGCACGTGCTGGCGGATCACACGGCCCAGCGGATAGGCCGAGCAGCACAAGAAGCTGCGGCGGACGAGACGGGTGCCAAGAAAAAACACGTGCGCTTTGCGGAGGACGTGAGTGGCGGCAAGAGGAAACGTTGCGAGAAGGGCAGTGCAGATACATCAAAGCTCCAGGCCGGGGACGCTGTGGAAGCCTTGGAAGCCTTGGTGCTCCCCGAAGAAAAGGTGGAAGCCTTGGCGCTTTGTGTCCGGCTGGTGGACGCCGCGTACCTGGAAGACGTATTCCTCCAGGCCGGACGCAGCGACCTGTCGAAGTGCCAGCCGTTTATAACGTTTGCGCTCAAGACAGACGGTGAGGAAGCGCGGACAAAGCTGGCGCCGCAGCCGACGACCATGTTCCCGCGATGGCTTCCTGCACCTAATGCCAAGGCCGTGCTCAGTGTCTTGATGACAAGCAAAG
This sequence comes from Halophytophthora polymorphica, assembly GCA_023338205.1. NCBI lineage: Eukaryota > Oomycota > Peronosporomycetes > Peronosporales > Peronosporaceae > Halophytophthora > Halophytophthora polymorphica. The sequence continues at coordinate 9,271 of JAADYJ010000217.1, read as the reverse complement.
CATGCGACGCAGAGGGGGTTCCCATCGGCGAGCTGGGCGCCAATGCAGAGCTTGTCGTGGAGGTCCGTGAAGCTGACAAGCTGATGTTCGGGTCGTCCATCGTGGCGACGGCGCACATCCCGCTGGAGGAATACTGCGCCGCCGCGATGATATCTGCGAGAGGCGATGCGTCGTACGAGCCGCAGGTGGCAGAGTTCTTGGCGCCGGTGCGGATCACCCGTAAGGGCGAAGAGTGGTCTCGAGGAGTGGAGGGAGAGACCCGAATTCGCTTTCAGATGTGCTGCCGGCGGACGTTTGCCACTCGACCGCCTGGAGCCAAGGACCTCGTTGGCAGAGAGGCCGAGAGTTTCGAGGCTGTACAGGAGATGATGGACATGCTGGCATCGTATCAGCTGAAGAAGGATCTGGGCGTGCTCTCGAGCTCCAAGTCTCAACTAAAGCTTCTGCTAGAACGTGAAGCCGTGGACACGTCGACGGGCGGTGGGAATCTCCCAGCGGCGCTGCGTGCCGTGTCAGGTCTCTCGTCATCTGAAGAAAAGAAGAGTTCCGGGCTGGCACGCTTGGCGGTGCGCTCGGAGCCAGAAGAGGAAGGTCTTGGCAGCCGTACCAGGAGTACGAGCTCCATTCGGAGCTCGGTGGTGTCTGGAACGACGGACGAGTCCACGAGCGATGGCACGTACGAGGACATGGGCGACGAAAAGCGGCTCACAGCCGTTCTCATCGGCGTGTCAAGTCTCCAGATCCCAACGGAGATCGTGCGCAACAACTTCAAGCACACACACGGCACAACGGAGCACCTGGAGCCCAAAGTGTATTGCACTATCACGTACCAGGAGTCCACCCGTTCGGCACTGTCTGCGATCGCCAAGCCGTCGGGAGCCTCGGCATCGGCAGGAGAGAACAAGAGGGGCAGAAGCGACTCGGTGACCAGTGAGAATTCGTCACGACGCATGGACCCAGCGAACTCGAACGCGCACCTGCACCAAGTGCGCACGCACGAGTTTCCACGTGGCCAGACGCTGGGTCTTGACCTTGTCTACCGCAACGGACGTGTTCTTGTGCAGGGCGTGGTGTGCGATGGGCCCTGTGGTCCGCTCATCTACGAGGGCAAGATTCGTATCGGCGACACTGTCGTGGCGGCCAACAACAAGTCTATCATGAATCTCCACCGTGACGCGTCTTTTGCCGTCATTGAAAAGGCCATGCACGGTGGAGACGACGTGTCCATCCACGCGGAAGAGGAAAGTGAGGCAGGTTCGACGTTTACGCTGTCGTTCCTGTACCAGCCGACGACGCCGCAGCGCATGACTGCAGTCGATACTCCGCGGTCTCCATGCGCTCAAAAGATCGACGACGACGGGTGCTTTGGTGCGCGCAAGTACGACGCCGAGTGGAATCGCCGAGTGGAATTCGTCGAGACGGCCAACACGAAGCCGCCGACGGCAGCAGCAGTCGGTGGATCGATTGCCGATGACGAGCGGGTACTGGTGCGCGTGTATCTGCGCAACGAGACGTCCGACCACGGGTTGTCAGCCTCGCAGGAGTCGAGTATTGTGCCGTTCCTGTACTTCTTCGGTGACGACGCCATGATGGATCACTTGGACCACAGCAAGCAGGACTCGCGCTTCGACGTGCTGCTCGCCGAGTGCTGGGTCCCACTCCCTCCGTCATCACTTTCGGGAGCCGCCAATCCCATGACAATGGACGGCAACCCCATGGCGGAGCAGTCGCCGCTGACGTTCAACGAACGCATCTGCGCGTTGTATTCACCGCAGCAGCGCGCACACCAGCACTCGGCTTTGGAGATGATTGGGCAATTGCGATTGGCGCTCAAGTGGGATTTCATCAACCCGTTGAGCTCTGCGAACCAGCACAGCGACCTGAGTCTCTATTGCCAGCTGGAGGTCGCTCGCATCTGCATCTCCATCGTCGATGATGGCTCGGCGGGCTCTGCTGCGGCCTCGACCGCTGGGCCCCCGCAGCCGCAAGAAGTGCTGTGCATCTCGCTATCCGACCAAAACGCATCTGCGGGTGTACAGCTAAGCTATGGCCACACGTCGGACGGCAAACACGTGCTCAATGCACGCGTGGGCCACTTCCAAGTCGACAATCAGTTGCTGGACACGAACTACCCCGTGCTGCTGCGTCCCATGCGCCTCGTCGACGCGCAAATGCAGGAGGAAGGCTACGCCACAACAGGCGAGAAGCGAGAGACTACTGGTAGCGGCATCGAGACGGCAGCAGGTCCCATTTTGCTGCCGACGTTCCAGCTCATGGCGGTCTTCAGCCGGCAACCGAACGTGATCCAGTTCGACTACATCTTCGGGCAGCTGCAGGAGCTGGAGATCAAGTTGGAAGACGCGACTCTCGTAGCGCTGGCCAAGGTCTTCTCGGGCGTGGATTGGTCGCTCTCAGGTTCCAGCTCACGCGAGGAGAAGCGGGCGTCAGGTGTGACGTCTGCCGACAAGAAATTCGGCTCCAACCTGGCGTTGCGGCTGCTGGAGGTCGAGTGGTCCACGCCGACGTTGCTATCGACGACGGCCGGCGGCAGGCTGGACAACAGCCGAGGCAGTGGCAACATGAAGGTACTCTTGCGGTGGCTCCTGCTCTGCCCCGTGAAGGTCAACGTGACGTTCACCAGCACGGCGGACCGCTCGCTCTTGCTGTCCATGGTACGTATCCTGGATCTTGTGCTGTATGGAAATCCCTGTTGCATTCTCCGTCTTTGTCGACTAACGCTGCACGCTCTATTGGGATTGCCAGCTTTCACCGGATATGTCGTCGGTGCTGAGCACACTCATCAGCGCAGCGGCGGCGCTCGTGTCAAACCTGGACCAGGCACCTATCCGCGTGCCGGAGTTTTACGTGGAGAACCTGCTGGAGACGACGCACACACTGGCGTTCTACGCCATGCAGCACTATCTTCATCACGGTCTGCGCAGTTGGTACAACATCATGGGCTCGGTGGACTTCCTGGGGAACCCCATCGGGCTCGTGAGCACACTGGGAACAGGCGTGAAGGACTTCTTCTATACGCCGGCGCAGATGTTGCTGGAAGACGAGAAAGGTCTGCGTATCGAGAACCTGCGCACGGGCATGACCAAAGGCTCCAAGAGTCTGTTGCGCAACACGGCCGTGGGCATCTTTCACACCACGGGCAAAATCACCGAGACGCTGGGTAAAGGCATCGCCATGCTGGCCATGGACGAGCAGTACAACGTGCAGCGCCAGCGCCAGTCCACACGCCAGGTGAAGAAGATCAACGATCTGGGCGACGCCATCGCCGAAGGCAGCAAAGGTCTCGTGGGCGGCGTGTGGGACGGCATTAAGGGCGTGGTGGCTGCACCCGTGCGGGGAGCGGAGCGCGACGGTGCTGGCGGCTTTGTGGTGGGGCTTGGCAAGGGCTTTGCTGGTCTATTGGTGAAGCCTACCGCTGGGTTCTTAGACCTGCTCACGAGTCTTTCGAGGGGCGCTAAGACGAGTGCCGAGGCGCTGGACGGCCCGGACGGGCGCAACGCATTCGACATGGTGACGCGCTTCCGTCTCCCGCGTCGCATCTGTGCGGACGGTGTACTCGTGTCATATTCCGAGCGAGAGGCGCGAGGCTACGCGGTGCTGCTGCTCACTTCGCTGGACGCGACGGACGAGTACGTGTACCACGTGGACTACGGCATCGAGCCGCATCGCGGACTGCTGCTGCTTACGGACAAGCGTCTCATTTGCATGAGTGCCAAGACGGGGCAGAAGTTGTGGGAGCTGGCGCTGGACTCGACGCTGGAGGTGGGGATCTCTGGCCACATGCTGGAGATCGGCCAGGCTGTGTCGTCATCGCCATCGAGGGCCTACAAGATCGAGTGCGACGACGACGTGGCGGCCACCAACTTCCGACTGGCCGTGGAGTCTGCGCGTGTGGATCTGTCAGCCACACGCTACTTGCTATTGAACCTGGAGAAGAACCAGGAAGAGTCTCGAATGACTGGCGGGGGACACAGTGCTGGCGGTGCTGACGCTGCAGGAGGCCATGGTGGGCTCACAAGCAATGAAGAGGAGCGCACGGACCTGCATGTGCTCATGGAGAACGTGCAGGACACCACGGTGCCTGGCCTCTCGGACGACGACCTGCAGACGCAGCCACTGCGCTCCGTGCGTGTGGAGCTCTGCCACCTGCAGAACAAGGACGCGCACGCCAACGTGCCCTCTCGCGCCGTGGACCGACTGTTGTCCTTCAGCGTCTTCCAGGTGCAGATGTACGGTGGGCCCTACCAGTGGACGGTCTTCCGGCGCTTCAGCGAGTTCCGCGAGCTGCACACGGCTCTACAGACGGCAGGCTATGAGCTGGACGGTCTGCCACCACTGCCACCGCGCACTTTCCTGCCCAGTACACGCGTCGCCGTGGCCAAACATCGCCAGGAAGCTCTCAGCGCCTTTCTGCAGGCAGCCATCATGCACTCGACCGTGAGTCGTAGCAGCGCCGTACTGGACTTTGTCACGCGCGAAGCCCGTGAAGTGCGCGTGAGTCTGCCGCCGTTGTCGCCCAGTGGTGAGCGCGAGGAAGCCCAGCGAGCGGAGGAGGACTCGCCATGAGCGCCACGGGGAAGTTGGTCTCGGACTCGGTTTTGTTTTTGCCTAAATAGGGAGTCGCTTGTTTATATTTGTCTTCGAGGAGACTACTCACTCTTTGCTTGTCTAGCGAAGGTGCATCCAGGCAGCCAGCCCACCATCTTGCGAGCCTGGCCTGCTACTGCTGAGCGGGACTCGAGCTCTCGTGTTGGGCCTTGGCCTGGGACTGCAGCACGCGCTCGTAGTCTGTGCACAGGTGATCCAGCAGCATGCGGTTGGACAGCACCACGTGGCCGAACTCGTCCGTGTCCACCTCCACGAACTCCACCGTCTCCGACGCCGTACGCGACTCGTCGTCGTCATCGTCTTCTGCATCTCCCGGTGGCGGGAGGGTCACGCGGTTCAGATACAGCACACGTCCGGGTGGAAAGAGAGGGTCGTGACGCACACGGTTGTCCTCCTCCCACTGCTGCTGCTCGGCCTGGAGCTTGCGATACTCCTCGAGGTCCTCAGTATTCTGTGGCAATTCAATGCGTTCTCGGGTGCCAATGTCAGTAAATCCGGCGTCCCCGCTGTCCGGCGCGTGATCTTCTCTACGGCCAGACTTCTTGGCTTCCTCGGGGGTGAGTCCGACTGCGAACGGTAGGTTCTTGGCGATTGTGGAGGCCACGTCGTCCAGTTCTTCCTGCACAAAGCCGCTCAGCGCCTCTGCCTCGTCTTTGACCGTGTCCACGTACTCGCTCACGTTGGACGAGACTGCGGAAGACACTTTGGACCTGCACTCCAGGACAAGGCGTCAGGAAGCAAGCGAAGACACGCGGCACAGGCGTCAGACAACAAGGCAAAGAGCCATCGCTTGAGGAAGCTGGTAGCACGTACACTTGCTGGCTGAACCTGGACTTGAGCGACGCGCGGGTCTTGTCCATGATGGAGTCAATCCGCGAGCGGAAAAGCTCCAGCTGGTTGGAGGCTTCATGCAGAAGACGTAGTAGTCAAATCACCGTGAACACCATCAACAAGGTCACCTCAGGGCCGGAGACACGGGCAGGAACGCGAGAGAATAAGGCCACGCACCAGCACAGGCGTCGGTGCCGGTGACGTCGCCACTCTCTGTGGACGAGGACGACGTGAGCTTAAGCACCTGCTTGAGCTCCTGCAGCACACGCTCGAGCTCCTCGGGCTTCTTGACGGCTGTGGAGAGTCGCTCCAGCGCGAGCACGCTCTCGTCCATGCGCTTCCACCAAAACGAGTCGCCGCGCTTCTTGTCGCCGCCCTCGAGCGTCAGCAGGTTGCGGATAAAGCCCACGTGCTCCAGCGAGAGCTTGTCTGTTTTGAAGAGGGAGAAGGCCGCGTCCAGCTTGTCGGCGATCAGGCCGTCCACGTCGCTCGCGAAGCCCTGGATGTTCTGCGAGGCCAGCTTCTTGACCTCGTCCAGCTTGGCCGTGGCCTCGTGCGTGCGCTGTTTGAGCTGCAGGCCGTCCAGTTTGCGTAGCGCCTGCTGCAACTGCTCCAGCCGCGCGCGCTGCTGCTTCTGTACGTGTCGTTTCTGCTCGCGGATCTCCTCGGCCACGAGCTCTCGCAGCGTAGCACGCCAGTCGAAGCGCTTGATCTCGTCCCGCAGCTTGAGCAGCGAGTGCTGATGCAGTCGCGGCACGCAGTCGAAGCCGTTCACCACCGTGGTCACGAGTCCGTAGCTCTCTGCAGCCAGCTCTCGAGTTACGCAGGCCGGGGTGCCGAAGCAGTAGCAGTGCAGGCCTGGGAACTGGTCACGCAGTTGCATGGCGCTCAGAGCCGCCACCGCCGCGCCCAGACTGTGGCCCGTGGCCACCAGCGCGTAGTCCGGATGGCGCTTGGCCAGCTGCGCCAGGTCGTCGCGCAGGTGCCGCACTAGCCACGTGGCGGCGTGCACCATGCCGCGATGGCCTTGGCCGCCTTGGAAGGGCTCGTTCATGAGGCACAGATCCGTACAAAAATCCAGCAGCGAGGCCGAGCCGCGCACGACGAGGACCAGTTCGCGGTGCTCGTGGTCCACGAGAATGACGCACTTGGGCGAAACCACGCCGCCGGGGTGAGCACGCGCCACGCTCTCTCTCGGCACGCCCGCCTCCTTGCAGAAGCCGGCCACGGACGACGCGTACACGGCGTCACACACGCGCACGTAGCGCAGTAGGCGTGCCAGCAGCTCCTACACCGGACGAAGCAGTCGCAACCCGAGCAGCAAACGTGAGTACATGGCGAGCGAGGGAGCAAAGCGCGAGCAGCAGAGCTGTCCGATGCGTCGACAGCGAGGGTGAGAGCACTAGAGCTCGGTACCGGGTCCACCACGAGCGGCTTCTGTTGCGCGTCGTCGCTGAGCACGCTGGCCTTAGCGCGGTTCCACTTGCGCCGCACCGTGTTGTGCTGCGCCAGTACTGCATCCACACACAGAGATACGCATACAGGTCGACAGCAGCAGGTCAGACACGTGCAGGAGCGTCGACGACCGTCTCAACGGCCGTTAGCGAGCCATTCCGCTCCAACGAGGCGGACGAACCCGTGAGCCCCATGAGCCAGTCCGTGGCGTTCCAGTTCTGGAAGGCCGGCGCCTCCTTGAGCAGCCCGAGACTCTCGGACAGCACCTTGAGCGCCGGCAGCATCTCCACCGACAGCTCGCGCGCCGTGGCCTTCAACTTGCGGCCCAGCAGCTCTTCCAGGTCCAGGCTCTTGGCGCCGCCGTCCGCCACGGGCTTGTCGCCGTCCGCAGGCAAGGACGAGGACACGAAGCCGCGGTTCGTCAGCGCCGCGCCCAGGCCGCGGGGCGCGCGCCATTGCGGCGCGGCCAGGCGCACGCGCGCCAGCTTGAGCATCTTGGCTGCGTTGGGCCGTTTGCTTGCTTTGTAGAACGGACTAGTAGCGCGGTTTACTCCACGCAGTCGCTTGGCGTCATCGTGATGGAATATGATTGGGCCGAGCGACGCAACTCGCGCATGGGGATTGGCTGAAAGGTGATTCGATTCGTGAGATGATGGGGGTGTCCCTCGTCCAATCCGAATGCGACACAGGGAAACGGTTCTACTGATACCGATGGTTCTAGCATTGAAGCGAGATATCGAATGCCACTACCGGGTACTCGGTTCGTAGCCACTTTGCCCATTCGCGCCTCCAGGAGCAAAGCTCGTCACCGCGTCGAAGAGCTCCGTCCGAGCCATAGGCGCTCAAGGTCACTGCGCTACAGACTGCAGTCGCCAAGGCAGAAACTGCACGGGGACAGCCACAGTGGCACCTTCGACCTGATTACAGCGCATCTTCCTGGGGCTGGTGTCCCCCGGACCAACCAGCCGCAAGATTCGCTGCAAAGCTCCCGCCCAGATGAGGCCTTCCCAGCCTGGAAGCCCAGGTGCTGGAGCTGCTACTAATCCCCACTCACTCTGCAATTCGCCCGCTTTTTCTTACGTCCAGCACTCCGGAACTCAAGCACCAGTCGTCTCCACCGCCATGGTCTCCTTCACATCCCTCACCACGGCCGCCGTGCTTGCTGTTGCGCTGCCGTTGACACACGCCGCCTTTGAAGAGTGTGCGGAGGCACCGGCGAACCCCGAAGACCGCCGCAACGACACGTCCAAACTCAAGGTGGCGACGTTCAACGCCGAGTTCCTCTTCCTCAAGAACGAGGAGCACGGACTGTCGTGCCCTGGCGCCGACTGCTCGTGGACCACGACGGCCGAAGCGGAGTTGCACGTCTTACAGATCGCCAATGTGCTCCACGCGCTGGACGCCGACATCGTGCAGATGAACGAGGTGGAGGACTGCGCGGCGCTCGAGGCGGTCATCACGGCGCTGGCGGCTCTGGGCGACGACACGTACAAACCGTACCTCGTGCGCGGCACCGACACGTACACGGGCCAGAACTCGGCGTTGCTGACGCGTGTGGACCCCGTAGTGGACCTGCAGCGCACCGAGACGCGTGTGGACACCCCCGTGTCCGGGTCCGTGTGCCCTGGGACCGCCTACGCGGACACGCAGGGCGTGTCCAAGCACTTCTACACGAGCTTCAACGTGACGGGCTTCTCGAGTCCCATTACACTCGTTGGTGCGCACTTCTTGGCCAACCCGAGCAGCACGTACCGCTGTTTCGACCGCGAAGGCCAAGCTACGCTGCTGACTGAGATTGCCAACATCTCCATGGCTGCTGGGCACCACACTATTGTGACGGGCGACTTGAACGACTGGTCCGCTACGGTGCCGGACAAGAACAACAACCTCCCAATCAGCGGCGTGATGGAGATCCTCACGGGCGACGACTTCGTGCAGGTGGCCAGCGCCGTGGACCAGGCCGACCGTTACACGGAGTGGTGGGACGAAGACGAGGACTGCGTGTTCCAGGACACGGAGGTGAGCAGCCTGGACCACATGCTCGTGTCTACGTCGCTCGCGGCCGGCATCACCAACGTGTCGTTCAACCACGACCTCTTCAACTCGTCCTGCAGCAGCTACAACAGCGACCATTACCCGCTCTCCATCGTGCTCACTGCCGTATAAACGCAGTAAAGTCCCAACGTGCCGCGAGTTGTGTACATGCATACGCTCGCGGCCATTTGCCTTCCATGCTAGCGTCATTTTCACTGCGAACAAGCACGCAATCACCTGTCACTTACTCGTTTTCGCTGAGGCCGCACGCCAAACCGCGAGTCTCACCCGATGCCGAACCGGCTGCGTGCAGTGCCCTCGTCGG
>JAADYJ010000216.1:0-30328 GCA_023338205.1 Halophytophthora polymorphica | reverse complement strand
TAACTCTATGTCCTGCCAGCATCGGCTCGCAAGACGGCGCAGTAGGCGTAGGCGACGTACCAGTTTGGCCTGCACCTTGCGCTCGCGCTCGTGGCTCTGGCGACGAAGGTCCTCCACGCGCTGCAGCTTCTCGTCCAGCTCCAGCACCTGTCGCCAGCGCGTCAGTATTGCGTGGTGACGCCAGTCACACGCCCAACACATGCATTGGTCAAGTCGTACCTGGTGCACCTTGAAGCCTCCATTGCGACTCGGGTCACAAGCGGAAGGCGAGTCGGAACCGCTCAGCAGGTCCTGCTTCATGCGACGTGCTAGCGCCACCCGCAGCGCATTGCGACGCTCCTCTTCCTCCGCCTTCTTGAGCTCTTCGGACACGTTGCCCTGCAGCTTCTCCGCGAGCTGCGCCGGCTGCATCCAGCCACGACAAGGCAGCGAGAAAGACACCGGAGGACAAGGTTAAAAGAGGAGAACATGCGACTCGAGTGAAGGACACCAGGACTGACGGCTGTTACGTACGGGCTCGGGCGCCGTCTCCTTGTGCTCCTGGTGGAACTGCTTGAGCTGCGCCTCGCGCTGGCGCTTCTTCTTATCCACGATGCGGTCTCGCTGCTGGCGCAGATACTCCTCCCGGCGCTGGAGCTCCTCGGCCGAGATGTCCGCCTGCAAAGAAGGACACGCCGCGTCACAGAGACATCAGCCACGTGCAGGCCTACCAAACCCAGGCAGCCCCGCAGCGCAGACGCAGACACACCGCCTGCTGCCACTCGCGCTGCTTGGAGCGGCTCTCCTCGAGCGTCTCCTTGTTCTTGCGACAAATGGCCTCGGCCTCCTTGGTGCTGGCACGGAGCTGCTGCTGCACCTCCGCGGGCGAGAGGTGGCGACAGGCGGCGGAGGCCGAGGCGTGCTTGTCCTCGGCCGTCTTGGCCGCCACGGCCGCGAGTCGCTGCTGCTCACTCTGCACGCTGCGCGTCATGGCAAGCGCCGCCTCCAGCTCGGCCTGCTCCATCTCCTCCTGCTTGTAGAGCACGCTGAGCTCGAGGAACTGCGCCTCCAGGTCGTGCGCGGCCTCGTGCGTCGCGTCGTCGCGCAGCTCCCGGATGGCCTCGAGCTCCAGCTCCAGGTTGCGCTTCACCATGAGCTTCTTGAAGCTCAGGAAGTCGTCCATGGCCAGGATCTGCGCCACCACGTCGGCGCTCACGCCGTCGGCGTCGGCGTCGCCACTGGCGCGCTCGCGCTCGCAGATGGCGGCAAAGTCGGCGGCCGTGAGCCCCATCTCGGCTAAATGCGAGCCCAGCACCTGCTCCACCACGTCGCGGAACTGCGCGTGCAGCTCCGAGTACATGAGCTTGTTCTCCTCGCCCGGGTCGAAGCTGGCGCAGTGCTCGTCCATGAAGCACATGACCGGCAGCTCCCACGCCGGCGACCGGAAGAGGTTCAGGACGTAGTCGAAGACCCAGTCGCTCTCGTCCGCCGTGAACTCCATGGCGGATGGATGGCGGGGAGACACAAGAGCACGCGGAGATGGCGTGGGCTGCTCGGACCTGAGCGAGCGGAAGGCGACTGCCGGAGAGAGGAAACGCCCGCGCCAAGCGCCAAGCGCCAAGCGCCCCGCCCCGCATTCGCGTCCGCCTTCCAGGCGTCGTTTCGCGTCGCTTCGCGGCCGAGGCGCCGAGGACAAAGATAAGGAGATTCGAACGTGCGAGGTAAAGGGTTGAGGTCTAGATGACCAATGGAAAGTGATTTCTGCGAATAGAACTGGCGTGTGTTGGCGAATCATTAGTCTTCTCAGAAGTAACGTAGTGAGATGGAGGAAAATGAAATACATATTATAAACACGTGTGATGTGAAGAAGTATGCGTTTATAGATCGTATGACGTTTGCGACTCCGTAGCATTGCGGATGTAGGCTCTCGTGTCTCTGGGAACGACATATTTACGATGCGGTAACAAAGTTATTCTCTATCTAGCCACTCATTCGTGCCAGCTGCCTTGCCCACATACAGGCGAGTTTCAAAAAATGGAAGAAAACAAGCCCGAGACGGACGAAAAGGCGGCGGAAATCAGCCATCTCTTGCAAATCTAGCCGCACCGAAACCCGAAGCCCTTGGGATCCAGCCGGAGGTGCCCACTTGCGCACCGCCCACCCGAGGAAGAGACAGAAGCAGCCAGCCAAGCGACTGCCACTGCGCCATGGATCGCCCGCCGCCGCCGGCCTCCACCAAGGTCTACGTGGGGAACATCTTCTACGAGATCCCTCCGCGCGACGTGGAGGCGCACTTCGCCAAGGTAGCCTCTCCGCGCGCGCTCCCCGGCCCACGGGCTCTGCAGCCATGTGCTTTGCGCGCACAAACGAGGTCTGAGTGCGACTAACGTGGCCTTCGCTGTGCGTCTGCTGTGTGTGGGACGGCGCCAGTTCGGCCGCATTGAGGCCTGCGACGTCAAGAAGGGCTTCGCCTTCATCCACTTCCATGAGCTGAGCGACGCCGAGACGGCCGTCCGCGAGATGAACGGCGTCGAGCTGGGCGGCCGTCGTCTGCGCGTCAACTTCGCGTCGTCCGCCGGCCACAGCCACAGCGTCGACGTGCGCCGCGGGTTTCCGCCGGCCTCCAACTCGCCGCTGCAGACGCAGGCGCCGCCCCAAGCCGGAGGTGGAGAGCGGTACTCGTCTGCGGCTGCTCCTGCGGCCGCGGCCAGGACGCTGGCCCCGCAACCCGGGCTCGTCCCGCCAGTCATGTCGAGTCCGCGCAGTCGCGCGCTGTCGCCGAGCCTCTTTGTGGCCAATATCCCGCCGCATATCGCCATGAGCGAGCTGGATCAGACCTTTGCTCGCTTCGGGGAAGGTACGCGCGAACATGACGCGGTTATGCGGCCAACAGACGACACTTTGACGCGGGCTTGCAGCTGATTGACGAGTATATGTGTGCACTGTTTGGATTTGGACAGTGCGCAACGTGAAGGTGCTGCCGCAGCGACGCGAGGGCGCGCCGATGTCGGCGTTTATCGACTATACGGATGTTCAGGCGGCGCAGAAGGCGCACAGCGCCAAGATCGTCGTGGACGGCCAGGAATTACGCACGGATTACAACTTTCCCAAGTGCGTTACGAGTCGAGTAGCCAGGCAGCACAACCTGCGGGTGGTTGGGCCTTCGCCTTCTCACCGATCTTCAGCTCGAACTCACCGCTCTCTGCTGTGGCTGTCATTCTTGTCTTACTGTGTGGTTCAGAAGAGGCGGCAGGGACCTGCCACGCCAAGACCACGCGGGCTTCAACGATGGAGAGACCAGCTACGAAGAGACTGGACGGTCTCGCCCACGCAAGAACTCGGGTAGCTCGCATTCGAGTCGTTCGGGCTACGGTCGGGGCTACGAGGACGACGGTGAAGAGCAGGACGCGCGTCCTCGGCCCCATCATCGCCCCAGTCACTCCAGCCACCGCCAATCGCGCTACAGACGCGAGTCTTCGCCTCGTGGACGCAGCAGATCGCCCTCGTACCGCGGACACCACAGCCGGAGCCGCAGTCGGAGCCGTAGTCGCAGTCGGAAGGCGAAGGAAACCCGACGCGGGTCTTACCGGGGCGGCAACCACCGTAGCCACTCACGCGACTACGCGGAAGAGCGACACCCCGATGGACACCGCAGCAGCTCGTACAGCCACGCGGTGTACGAGCACGAGGAGCAGCGGTACGCCTACGCTGAGCGCCGTGGTCGGGACGAGGAGCGTCGGCCACACGACAAGCTACCGATGGAGCGTGGGCGCTACAGTCACGGTGAAGTGGTGCCGCTGTATGAGGCTCATCGCCCGCGCTCTCCGCCTCGCGGTGGACATGACACCCGTAGCTGGTATGGCTCTGCTCGTCCGATAGTATGGAGGTGGATGGATGGAACTGCTGCTTCTCTGACGGGCGATTTGAGGTGTTCTGATGTTGGCTTATGTTTTGTTTGCCCGCGCTGTTATCGCTGTAGGTCTCCGCCGTCGCGGCCGCGCAGCCGAAGCCACAGCCGCAGCCGAGCCCACTCGAACGGCATTGGATCCAGTGGGAACGGCTGGTCCCAAGGTCCTCCCGGGTTCGCAACCTATGAGCACCGACGCTAACGGCAGACGCCTGGACTTCCTGTCTTCATCCGGCACTTGTATTGGGTGTATGGATTGTGAGCAAACCGCTGGGGATAGCTCCAGTGTCCTTCTTCTAACTCATTCGCAGCCAGAGGTAGTCTGGCTGGCCAAAGCCCGCTGGTGGATTGGACGCAGAGCCTACGACTAAGCCAAGCAAGCAATGCGCCAGCCAGCCAGCCAACCTGGTGGCGCGCCTTCATGACTCTCGCTGCTAGCGTCAAGTTCGTCCAGCTCCGCCCGGGCTTCTTTATTCATCCGGATACTCGTGCAGCCGCACCTGGACGTCTCGATTTCTCGCAAGGAGGTGATAATCCTCCATTGACAATTCTCGAGCGTCAGAAGCCAATTGCGTTTTGGAGTTGGAGTGGCCAGTGGAATGGGACGAGACTGCGCCTCTCTGGAGCATCACGTGGAGCGAGAACAGTCTGCCCGTTTACTTGTGGTGTGCTTGGTCTTACGGTTACTTGAGATGCCTGGAATGTCGTGCTTTCGTGCTGCTTGGTGGCTCGTTCCGTCTGCACTTGCCGCTAGCCTTGAGCCGCAGCACAAGTGTGCTTTGATCCGAACAAAGGAGGGCTTCTCCATGGTGGGGAGAGTAGCTACCGCAGCTATTTCGAACGGCTGCGACTCGAATTGCCCGTCCAAAGCCAGTATAGCGTGCCGTTAGGTCTTCTCCAAGCTTGTAAGCAGTCGAGACGCTCAGGACGCTTATTGTGATGGCCTTCTCGAGTGTGAAAGTGCCACGTGCTCGGCCAACTTTCAAGTCGCTTGGCCTCTCCTGGAGCTACCAATGACTGCATCACACCACGTTCGGCGTCATCAAGCCATCGCAATGGCGAAGAACTTTGTACGTCACGGCGACCACGACACGGCACTACGACAAGGCGTCCAGCAGTGCGCCAATGCGGGACTCGGACGCCTCATTCGAATGGCGACGACTTCCCCAGCGACTCAATGCTCCACCACTGCCAACCCCAGCGCTCCCCGGGCCGCCGTCCTCCTTCCGGCCTTCCATATGCACTCGCAGCCAGCGCGTGGAGGTGCCCGAAGCGAAGTCAAACTCTTGAATGTGCCGGGTCCGCACACGCAGCAACGGTTCGGGTGTCATCCCCCCGCCATGGCTATCATCCGTGTCGCCGAAACGCTCCACGTCGTCCACGTGGTGGAAGGAGAAGGCACTAAAGACGGTGATGAGGAAGCGACTGGGCTGTTCGGGTGTCACGTCGATCTCAATGGGCCGGCCGCGAGCCTCAGCCGGCCGGATGATGATGTTCGGGTTCCCCAGCAGCTTGTGCACCACAAAGTACGAGTCTCCACCGCTGATCGTGCGCGCACAAGCCTGTAGCAATGCGCTCACGGCCCGTACACGCTCCTCTGGCGCGGCCGCGAAACGCTGGATGTGCGCGTCCAGCACCTCGAAGATGTGTTCGAGGCCGCGACCTTGCTGGGCTGGAGGCGGTTGCTGCTGTTCCCCGCCGCCGTAGAGCGTATCGTTGATGAGGAAGAGCTCCGGGAGAATGTCTCGCAGAGTCTGCTCCAGTGAAATGGGCTGCGGACGCGGCAGGAAGATCTGCGCAAAAGTCTGTGCGTGGCGGGAGAAGATGGCCAGATAGTCGCCTCGCGAACGCGCCCGTGCCGCTTTCTTGCGGATCGCGAGCTGCTCTGGCGGGTGGATCTCCCACAGCAGAGGGTCCGTCTCGCGCAAGTATTGCACGCTTCCCAATTGCTGGTACGAGGCCGCCCACCGTGCCGTCGTGGTTCGGAGTTCCTGGGCTTCGGCGCCTTCTAGTTCGTGTCGCTCCTTGTCGGCTGATAACGCTGGAGACGATGTCGAGGCTAGAGGTGCGGAACCTGCAGATGGAGAGCGAAAGCGGTAGAAAGGCGTCCGCCGCTTCTTGCTAAGAGACGAGAAGCCTCCGCTGGCGGCCCAGAGTGACGCGGACGAAGACGACGGCGCTGGGAGCGTAGCAGCCGAACCGGTTGAGGCGGAAGCCAGCTTGCAGTAGAAGGACGCGCGGTTGAGTGCCGAGATCCAGGCCGTCACGGCCGCCTCGGTCTCGTCCACCACGCGAAGCTCGATGGATTTCCGACTGAGGAAGACAGAGGAGGACAAAGAGGGAGACGCGGTGTGAGCAACGGGACGTAAATCAAGGTCGGGGACTTCGTGTAGCCTGTAGACTCCAGACGTACGGGTACACGTGCTGCGTGAGCCTCGCGGAGAACTTGAGCACCTGCAGTCGTCTGTGTGAACTGGTGCTGGAGATACTGAAAGCCATGGCGTGGTCCCCTCGTCCACGTTGTACGAGCGCGTGGTCCAGTAGCACGGCACCGCGCGGGAGCCCGTCGGCCTCGCTGGCAAAGTAGTAGAGGCGGTTGCCCTTGAGCTCAAAGTAGCGCTGTTGCCAGGCGCCGCCTAGCCCGCGCTGCTTTCGCTTCTTCTTCTTGAGCCAACCTGTCTTATCGGGTGCAAGGCGAGCCGCTGGGTCCCCCGCGACGTCGTCCTCTACTGCCAGCAACTCGCCGTGAAGTGACCCGTGCTCGGATGAGCCTGAAGGCTGCGAAGACAGCGATAGCATGGACCATGACAGTGGGAGCACCGCCACTGGTTCGCTGTCATCGTGCTCGTGCTCGTCCAGCGAGGTCGCCGCGTCTTCACTACCGCCTCTGTCCTGGTCGTCGGCGATCTGCGCTTGTGAGATTCGCAGCGCCTCGTCCTCCACGTCATCGGCCACGAAGGTACTCACGGAGCTGTTGCTGTGCATCGTCAGCCTGGACGCTCGGGGTTGTGGACTTCGATCTCGAGCGTCTGGATGTACTGTTGTTGCTAGCCGCACTCGGCCGTTGTCTTCGTCTTCGTCTTCAGTAGTGGTAGTTGATGCTTTGACAGGGGTCGTGGCTGTCTGGTTACCGTCACTTTCCTCCATCTCGCCAGTCTCCGATAGTTTGTCGTGCTCTTGCTCCCGCTGCAAATGCACTGGCAGCGGGCGAAGTTGCTCATGCGCCATCTCCATGGACGCCACAGACATTGGCGGAGCTGCCGAGCTCTCGTCCTTGCCGGCGACTTCGCTTACGGCTTGGTTGATACGGTGCGCCAGTGCGATATGCTCTTCCCGAAGCTCCCCGGAGCGCGTCAAAGGTAGCGCCACAGTCACCGCCCAGAGCTGGCGTCCGATCCACTGCAGCGACACGTCCGGGTTGATGCTGCCATTGCCACTGTTACTGTCACTGCCGGTGCTAGTGGGGCCCACATTCGCATGACTGTTGAAGACGTGGTTTGTGGCCCACTCGGAAGCCACATGCGCGACCCTCGCCACGATAGCAGCCCCGGCCTCCATGGTCCAGCACGTGATGGAGCCCTTGAAGAAGTTGTCTTCGCGGTACCAGCGCTCCACGCGCGCCTGCGGGAGCGCCCAGCTGTCGTTCTCATAGCTGCTGTCATCATCCTGGCACTCGTGCTGCTCGGTAATGTCCTCGATAGCGTTAGCATCAGCGTCAGAGGACTCGGTCGGCTGTGCCGCCGTCGAGATACCACTCGTTGAATCAAGGTCTGGAATTGAGGAGGGTATCCCCTCTTGAGTCGGCTCCGTAGCAGCAGCAGACACAGCCGCGGACACCACAGCTGTGAGCTTGGGCGGACTGGATGGCGAGAAGCGTTCCTTGATTTTCAGGAACTGGTCCTTGAGACTGGAGCAGTTCTCGTGCCGCACCGCTGATGTAGGCAGCGATGGCAGTACAAAGTCTCGAGACAGCGTGCGCAAATGGCCAGCGGGCTCACCTTCGCGTGTGCGCACGCTCTTCAGCCCGTCCAGCCCCTCGAACTCTTCAGCACGCGCTCGAGCGAGCGCTGAGTTGGCGACGACTGCCAGCGACTTGGCGTCTGTTCCACTATTTCTTGAGCCGGCAGCAGTGATAACGCCGTCGTGGGGCACGCCACATTTGTTTGCCTTGCCGCGATCGCTAAGGCGACATGTGGGCGAATGCTCTTGAATCGACAGCTCATCTTCGTCCTGGTCGCCGCCTGAAGGCACTAGCGGCGACTGCACTGTGCGCACCACTGGCGTCTTGTACGGACTGAGCGACGCCATGGCGACGCTACCGCTACTGCCGGGACTGGCATCTCCAGAGTCAGCGTCTGCATCTGCTGCGGCGTCGGACATGAGCGACGGCAGGTTGAGCGCGGACTGGCGACGATGCAGAGAGAACATGCCGGTGGAAAGGCCTCTGGACGTGGCCATGTCATGGGGCGGCGGTCGACTGCAATGTGAACTCGAGCTCAAGACGAGTACGGGCGAAAGCGAGCCAAGCCAGTCACTTGTGCCACGTCGGTGCGTTGCGTGGGGCTGTCTGTGGGCCTCACCTGGCGTCCTGCACGGCTCCTCTGCTACTCTGCGCGTCTGCCAGCGTGGTCATGCCGCTTTTAGGCGCTCGCCGCCGTTTTCCGCCTCGGGCTGCAGCCACCGACAACGTGTTGCCGACGGCCTTGGACTCCCCAGGAGTATTCTTGGCAGCCCCCAAAGCCTCAGAATAGGCACCGCCCAACCGTTTCGGCCGGTCGTTTCGAGCTCCAAATCGACAATCGACTATCGATCGTCGACTGGCCAGCAGTGCGACTTGCGACTTGCGACTTGGGAGCTCTCCACCTCTCTCTCTCTCTTCACAGTGCGGCGCGTTGTTCAGTACTTCGTGCATATATACATTCCTCACTCTTGTCCGGCGTCCATTTGCTCGGTGTCGCCCCCCGTCATCTCGATGTCCCGCTCCGAATCCGTGGTCGATACGGCCACTGGCTTGATCATCCGCGTCAGATACTCGCGCGTCTTGTCGGCGTCTTGTGGCTCCACACTTTCTTCTCCTATCTCTTCGCTGTTGGCACTAGTCTCCTGGCTGCTGGCTGGATTACCTAGCAAGTCCTGCACAAGCCCAGCCACACGAGCGTGCTGAGCTTGCAGCAGGACTCGTTCCAGCACGCGGGTCAGTTCCTCCCGCAGTAGCGCCTCCTCCTGCTCGCGGATCTTGAGCGCGCGCGTCTCGGCTTGCAGCAACGGCCGCAGAGCGTCCACCCACGCGCGCTTGGACTTCTTGCCTTTGCTGTCCCGTGCACCATTCGGCCCGTTGCCTACGGCCAAGCCACGAGCTTGTGCTTCGACCACCAGTTGCCGCAATGTGAGCGACTTGAGCGGTCGACCTGCGCCTGTGCCGTGCGCAGCCAGCAGTTCTCGGTCTGCCGCCTTTACCGCCGCACGCTGCGCCTCATTGAGTTTAGGAATGGGAACCGCATGCGCCCGCGCCAGCG
Source organism: Halophytophthora polymorphica (assembly GCA_023338205.1). NCBI lineage: Eukaryota > Oomycota > Peronosporomycetes > Peronosporales > Peronosporaceae > Halophytophthora > Halophytophthora polymorphica. The sequence continues at coordinate 20,926 of JAADYJ010000216.1, read as the reverse complement.
CCAGCACCTCCTCCTCGTCCAGAGTGTCCATGTACGCCGTCACAGACAGGAAGCGGCGTCCGAAGGCGTAGCCGTCGTCCACGAGCCCTACCAGCTCCTTCTTGGCCAGCACCGCACGTCGCAACGTCTGTGGGTCCAGCACCCACTCCACGCTCGCGGATGTGCTGCTCTTCTCGTGTGTGAGCTCGCCTGGAACTTCTCCTTTCGCGCCGTCCGCCCAACTCAGCAGCAGCTCGGCCACGCGCTGTTGCGCGCGCAGTTCGTCCAGACTCTCGCTGGCCGGAGCGAAGCCCAGCACACGCAGGCGCTGCTGCAGCTCCGCCGTGTACTGCGTCTGCAGCGCGCGCTGTGCCGCCTCCGGATCGTCCGGGAGCGCGAGTCCGCGTGCTTGGCACTCCAGCTCCCAGCTGTTGTTGTCTAGGGAGGAGCCGATGTTGGCGCTCATGGGGCGGCCCACACCTCCCAGCCGCACCACAGCGGGAAGCTCCGCATCGTACTCGATGCACTCGGCGCCCTCGAAGCTCACGCGCTTGGCTGGGCGCGCGCTGGGGCCGCCGCCCGCGCCACTCGAGCTTCTGGTTGTCTTCATGCTCGTGCTTTGACGTTCGAGCGCTTTTGACTCCAACATTTGAACGGCGTACTTTGCGCGGGAGGTTTGGTTCGAACGCCTGACAACGATAAAGAGGGGAGAGGGGCGCAGTTGAACAGCGGGAAGAGAGGTGGCTGCGCGCTGTGCCACTTCGTCCGAGGCCCAACCTTCTATTTGGCTGCTCAACTGTAATGTCTAAACCTCCAATAGCGGATACTGTCAGATAGCAAACAGGAATTATCCATCACACAGCTTATCAAACAGGTCTCAATGGTACTTCAGCGAGTCCCGCCATCTCCAACGGGCGATCGGCATTACGTACCGGCGAAGCTCAAGCAGCAGCATGACTCGGAAGAGCTCTCGCGCGGCGCCGTCTCCTTCGCCACCGGCCAAGCGACGGAGCCTCGGGCAGTCGCCCAGTCCCGAGACGAAGCACCTGCAGGAGCTGGTGTTCTTGCCGGAGCGACAGCTCTCAGTCGGAGGCGTGCGCCAGCTCTATCGCGGCACCTCCGTCCACGGCGGCATCCGACTGCAAGTGCTCGGCATCTACCGATGTACGTCCAGACGCTGTGATTTATGGTGTAGAAACTGGCGTGGCGGGGGTACTGAGTGCCTGCTGGTGGATCTTGCGTGTGGGAACGCAAAGACCTGGCCGACCCAGCGCTGAAGGAGCGACTGGGAGATGACTTCGCCCACGAGGTCCAGCGCGACGTGTTCGACTTGCTGCTGAGCGACGGCCGCCACAAGGTACGTGCTGGTTATTCGGCCAAGCAAATGACACGAGCACTTGGCATTGGATCGCATCGGATTCCAGTACGGGGGCTAATTTATGGCGTGCTGTGGGTGCTGGAGCAATAGATGAAGGTCGTGCTGTGGCCGGCGATGAACACTTTGGTATGCACGAGGACACTGAAGCCGCTCGACTTCGTCTCGGTACGAACTGCTGTCTGTTGCAATGAGTCAACGCACCGCAGTCACATAGCAGTCATAGGCTGACTGAAGCACGTGGTATGCCGTGTGGACCTCTTCAGGTGAAGATGTTCAAGGTCTTTGACGAAGACCCGGAGGACGAGCACCGATGTCAGCGCGTGTGTGTGGTCCACAAGATGAAGGTATTACAGTCAGAGGGGCTACAGGCTGAGAAGATAGTCTCCTCGCATATGACTGCCAGTGGAGAGCTCACCCAGCTGAAGTTCCTCTCGACGGTGCATCCACGTGAGGTGGAACTGCTGCCTCTGGCTGGCGAGCGTGACTACTACCTGCCGCTGTTATCGGACGACTACACCTTGGACTGGCACCGAAGCTTCCATGATGGTGTAGAAGACACGAACTCGCCTCTGGATGAACTCGAGCACGACTGGGCTGGCCGATACCTTCGCCCTGTGGGTGTGGATGTGGATTCTGCTGCAGTGAGCCAGGAGAACGAAATGTCGTCGGTTGCATGGGATTCAAGTCAGCAGTACTGCTCCAGCTTGTTCTCGGACGACTACAAAAAGATCTACACATTGCAGGAGGCGTCTGCGACGGCGCAACGGATGAACCAGGATAACTCCAGGGGTTGCCAATACCCACCCATGCTCGGAGTGATCCAAATCAAGTCGAAGGCGCGGCACGTGGGCCACCCAGACTTGGTCAGCCCGTTCCCATTTGCCTTCAACATTGTCGTTGGTAAGTTCCATAGCGGTTGCTCGAACGCTTCGAAGCCATCAAGGTGCTCACGAATCGTCTCTTCTGTTTGCATTCACCGTGTCGCTCTACAGTGGATCGCATATCGGCAGTGGAGGTGGCGTTCTTTGGCTCCATGTGTGCCAAATACTTCTTGCGGCTGCAGGAGGGTGATTTGATCCAAATGCGAGGTTACTCCGTGAAGGAGGTGCGTGAGCTCGGTCCTAAGTACGACCAGAGCGATCCGGTTTTCTACTTCGAGCACGAATCAACCGGGAGCGTATTTCACGTGCCAGGTGCGTGTTTGCATGTCCGACAATGGAGAGGGGGCGGTCAGCAATGGAGTGATGCGGTCGCTGATTAAACCGTTTGCTTGTCTGCAGCAAAGTACTGGAAGATGCTGGAATTGACGCGAGTGCTGACGCCTCCACTGGCGCCTCAAGTCCAACAGCAGCGAAAGCCTTGCTGGATGAGCTGCAACTTCGTGACGACCTTGAACACACAGTACTGGAGTCAAAACGCGTTGGAGAACTGCGTGTCGCTCTATTTCGACTTCGTCGGCGTGCTGTCGCACGTAGACAAAGTCTGCCGCGAGCACAAGCGAGGAATTCCCGGGGAGAATCTCGATGGAAGTCAAGATCTACTCACGGACGTGCAGATGAAGACGTACCGGTGGGTGAAGGCGATCGACAGCAGCTCGTCACAGGAACTTGTGATCCATGTGGAGACATGCTCACAGTCAAATGTGTTCCAGTCGCTTGAAGCGGGGAGGACCTTCATGGTGACGAAGCTGAAGTGGGTCGTCTTGCCATCCACAGACAGCGAGAGTCAGATCCAATACGCGGCCACCAGTGCCTTGTCGGTGCTGCGTCTGGACGATGCGGTGGCACCTTTCCATGAGATGGAAGCATGTAGCCTGAACAAGTTTTTTGCGCAGAGAGTCAACGCGCACAGTAAGGTGAAGAAGATCGACTTCACGGGTGTGAGCATGTTAATGAACCAGATGACCAAGTACCAGCCGCGGAACTACCTTCCACGGAGTATGAAGAGCTTCGTCCACGCGTTCGGACTGAAAGTACTCACCTTCAGGTACGGCGTCGCATTTCCCGTTGGCATTCGCTGCTGCCATCATTGCTAAACTGATATGCTGATGCTCTGTGTATGTATGGCTGTCTACGTTTTCAACTGCTCGACAGTGAGCTGCGGCGCCTGGAAGACCACGCAGAGAGCTTTGAGCACCATCACGTGGGCTTCCTTGGTCACCTACGGAACCTCTACAGGAAAGTCGGTGCAGAGGGGTCCCAGGTCTTGATGAGGTTGGTGGAAGACTCGGACTCGGATTGGAGACTCAAGGCGCTAGCCTCCGAGAACCCGCTGTACCACCGGTCGGCGATCAAGGCCGCTACTAAGGCTATCGCGCCGGCCGAGTCGCTGCCGTTGCTGCGCATGCTTGAACCTGCGATTGTCGATTCGTTACAGGCCGAAGCCACTGTGATTGTGAATCTCACGGCGGACAGCACCGGTGACGATGAGGCCAAGGTCCCGTCGCTACTGTCACGACAAGAGAGCAAACCCGAGCTGTCGCTGAAGGTCGTGGAGGACTACTTCTTGGCGAGGCCCACAGAGCAGTTCTTCTTCTCGCTACACTTGTATCGGGTCGCAGATGGGGTAGTGGAGTGGACCGTAGACGCCATCTTTGCCGTGCCACCATCGCATACTGGACAACGGTGAACGCAGAGCATTGAACGTCAGGTAGATAGCGCTTGCCAATCCAATTGCGATCCAACCCAGTCCAGCCATATATTTCCCTGCGGTGATCAGCTTGCTGTCGATGACTGCAGCAACAATCGAAAGGTGTTTTCATTGACTAGCGACAGCGAGACCAGCTCGGAGACAGACAGCGACTGTAGCTACACGCGAAAGACCAAGAAGACAGAGACGATAGCTCGTCTTTCTCGCCAAGAGTGAGCGATCCGACTCGACCTGAGCCCACGCAGCGTCATAGTCGTGATGGCTAGTCCAGCCCAGCCACCTCTCGATCGCGTAGGCAAGGAGCTTCCGTGGTCGCTACATCGCTCTGCCTCTTGTGTCTCTTGTCTCAGTGGGAGCAGCGGCTTATCTGGTCTGTCCGTCATTTGGTCTGCCCTTCAAGCGATCAATCAAAGTCATGACTTTCCGATACTTCTCGCGCTCGCGGCCCGAGGCCGAGTACTTCTTCTTCCCCGTGTAGTACTCGCTCGAGCTGTGGATCTTGTAGCCGAAGATGCGCGGCACGTACGCCTGCGTGGGCGGTGGCGCAACCAGCTGCGCGTGCGTCATCAGGAACACGTGCGGGAACGTCGCGCCAAAGTACGCGCCATCAATCTCTGCTCCCCATTCACATTAGCATCAGCAAACACAAGTACGCCCAGTCAGTCAAGGAGTCCCTGCGACCGGAGCAGGGCGGGGAGCTGGCTGCAGGACGTACGGCCGGCGCGCTGCGACTTCGGGAAGAAGATGTCGCGGCACTTGGGGCAGAAGACGTTGACGGTCGTGTGGCGCGGTACGTCTGACTGACCCACGGGCAGCACGGGCTGCCCCTGGCAGTACACGCGGTGGCAGCGGCCGAAGTCGACGTTCTGGTACTTTTCTAACATGGCAGCCATGCCCTTGGTGGTCAAAATGTAGCGCGCGTGGATGAGTCCGTACAGCATCTCGGCCGCCGACTCGATCATCTCCTGCTGGATCTGCGTGAGATTGTGGTCTGCGCACCGCAACACAGCGCAAACGAGGGTCAGAAGCCGCCTTTGCGTCCTATAGGCCAGGCCAACGCAGCCCCCAGACGCGCAGTAAAGTCCTAAGACAGCGCAAGCCACATACCATTGGGCGTCTCAATGTCCAGGATGATATCCAACGCGTAGTCGTAGTAGGGCACGATGCTGCTGAGCCCCGTGAGGTTGAAGTCGTCCTCGATGTAGTCTTCGTCCACCTCGCACAGGAAGGTGTTCTCCCGCAGCGAGCAGAACCACGAGATCCAGCTCGTCTCCTCCTCGCTGCCCTCGACGTCGTTCTCGTCGTCGTCATCTTCGTCCTCGTCGTCCTCGTCCACTTCGCTCGAGTCCAGCTCCTCGTCCTCCGACGCGCTCTCCGAGTCATCCGCCGCCAATGCTTCCGTCACACGCAGCTCCTCCAGATGCCCGAAGAGCCGCTCCATCTCCGCCTCCTCCGCGGCCTGCATCTGCGCCTCGCCGCCGTCGGCGGTGGCGCCGTTGAGCGCCGCGGCCGCCGCCTCGTCCTGCTGCAGACTCATGGCTAACGCTTTTTTCGCTGCTTTGACTGGCTGCCACTCGGCGAGTTGGCGTCGCTGGAGCGCGCTGAAAGCCCGAACCGACTCACCCGACTCCCGTGCTACGATCTGATCGTTGGTCGCGGGCTGGAGCTCCTCGCGTTGCGCTACGACCGTCGGAGAGGCCACACACACACGCAGAGGCTGCAGCTTGGGGCGCCGCGTTTCCTACAGCTCCAATAGCCAACAGCTCCGGTCGCTCCTTCTTCCTTTTGCGGTCGGCTGGATTTACAGCAGGTCAAATACCGGTTGTGTACCGGCTTGTACCGGTATCAACTTTTCGAAACGATACAGTGAATCCTCCAATAGAGCATACTACAACTGGATTTTCAATCTGAGAGGTATGCCAAACAAAGGGTGAAACACCCGCAGTGGAGCCATCTCACGCTTGAAAACGACCAGAGCAAAGGAGGCGAGGATCGTTGAGATGGCGGCGAAGCCGAAGACAGGGCCGCCTGGAGAGGGCGAGCAGGAGGCCTGGTACGAGGCCTATGGATCTGGCGACGAGGCGGGGACCCGCCACGTTCGCGTGGAGATGCAGGAGGACGAGGAAGAAGAGGAGGACGAGGAAGAGTATGAAGTGGAGGAGATGGCGGACGACGAGCCCATGCACATCAGCGGGCGACTTTACCTGGGCTCCATCGACGCCGCCCGCAATGCGCCAGCCCTGCGCCGCGCACACATCGGTGGTGTACTCTCGCTCCTGGGCCGGGGCGAGGAGGAGGATGCAGTCTCGAGCAACACCCACGACCAAACAGACGCAGAGATCACCCGCGTGATGATTGAGATGGAGGACTCTGCGGACGGAAACCTGCTCTGCCGTCTGCCTGAGATACTCGCGACACTTCAAGAGCTCATGTACGCAGTGAAATGCCTGGATAGCGAAGCAGATTGCTCACCAACTTGCCACGCAATGCCCACCGAGTTCTCTACGTCTTGATCTCGTGCTGACTGACTTGGTCCCTCTGACTGTAGAGACAAAGCGGCATGGAGCGACAAGAACGTGCTGGTGCATTGGTGTGTGTGACGCAGTAGATAACGTATTCGTACTGTTCGTGGAGCGTTCTAACCTTCACGTTGTGCTGGCATTGTCGGCTGCTTGCATTGTGTCTCAACTGTGCAGCATCGCCGGCAGGTCTCGCTCGCCGTCTGTACTAGCTGCTTGGATGCTTTCTGGTGACACGCAGCACGAGAGCGTGCAAGACGCCGTCGACCTCATCCGGTTGGGTTTTACGTCGCATTGTGCTGTTGCAATTTCCCTGTCGTTGGGTGAAAGCGCCGTATCTGACCTGTACTGTGTGCGATTCAACACGATAGGATCATTCGTCCGTGGATCGAGATCAACCCCCACTTCATGCGGGACCTCCATCTCTTCCACGCCACGCTCACTGCATCACACGATTCCCCGCTGGATAGCCAACACGTCTCGACACTGGAGAATCGCTCCTTACCCCGTCTGGACTTTGGCCCGGACCTGGTGGACGGCATTCTGCAGGGCACAAAGACCGTCACGATGCGGCTCCTGTCAGACGTGGAGGATGACGCCAATTCCGACTTGGGGAGAATCTTCCCGCACTCGCTCGTCTCTGCTACGAGCGCTGTACGTGAGCCGAAGGCGGAGCACAGCGAGAGAGCGAGGCGACGGTTTGCTTTTCTCCGGATAGAGCTCTGCGAAACGCAGGAGCTGAGTGAACTGGACGCGGTCACGCTGCAAAAGTCGGGTTTTGAGTCCGTTGAGGACGTGCTGAGGGTTCTGAAGCAGTTCTACCCGCACGTGACTGTGTCGACACCGCTGTTGATGCTGCATTTCCAGTGCGTGAGCGCGAATTGACTGCCGATTCAAGCGAGAACTTCACGGTGCATGCATTATTACCTTGGTTTGAAATGCACGGAACGGGATACAGTGCACGCGGATGGCCTCATCCAAACGACGGGGCTTCAAGCGCGCTCATCCAGAGCTGCTTGCCGGTATGCGAGAGAGCTCTCCGACGGCTGGACTCGCTTTGGACTCGAATACGACTCGCTCTCCGTGCAGCAATGTTCTGCGTCTTGCTGCGGGGAAAGGACGACGAGCTCTTACGCTTGGGTTCCAATTCCCATGGGCTGTTGCTTTTGGTAGGGTTGATGGACGCTCCCTTGGTGGACCCTAGTGGACAGGAAGACCACGTCTGCACTGGGCCCGATCCCGACAGCTCCGACGTCTGCGAGTTGGGGTCGTCAAAGACGGCAAAGTCCGCCCAGTCGTCCTCCGGGACCTGCTTGCGTCCACCTTCGATCCAGGAAGACAACCTACGCTGTCTACCACTCGCAAAGTCCGTGGACTTGTCTGCTGCCGAGCGAAGCTTCTGGACGTGCTGACGGACGTGGGCAAGCGTGGGGCGCTCCTCGGCTTCGGGTGTGAGCATCCACTCAATCAGCGCGATAAATGCCAACGTGAACGTCTGTCCGAGGTGCCTGTTGCTCTTCGGAAAGCGCACGTTGGCACTGAGGATGGCGAACGGTTGTACGCCGTCTCGCGGGTGTTCGAACGGCGACAAGGGGCCGAACGCCATAGCGTAAAGCACACAGCCCAGTGCCCAGACGTCGGTGCGGCCGTCAATGGGACCGTGAGTGGCTGCGCAACTGCCGGCTTCCCAGAGCTCTGGTGCTCGGAAGGGCGCGCTGCTGAACCTCGCGGCTTCTTCCCAGAGCTTCATACCGTCTTTGGCGTCCCGTAGAGCTACAGTTAGCGGTGCAACGGAACCAAAGTCCACGACCAGCGGCTCAACAGGGTCGTCGGATGTGAGCAGGATGTTGGCTGGCTTGAGGTCGCGATGCGCGAAGCCGAGGTCATGCAGGGCGGCGATGGCGTCCAGCAAGAGCGAGAAGAAGCGTAAGCATTCGCTCTCTGTGAAGGCCGGGATTTCTGCATCGGATGAGAGAGAAAGAGAGAGAGAGCTGTCAATGACCATACATCAAATACTACCTAACAACAACGACCACATACGTTCGCGAGAAGATTGGTCCAAGTGGGCTTGCAGCGAGCCGCGGGTGGCGATGGGGAAGAGCATGAGCACCTCCTTCTCGGCCGAGTCGTCGCCGTTCTGGACCGCGAATTGCTGCGTCTGCCGCTTGGCCAAGCGCATACGCCCAGCGGCAGTGCTACTGGGCGAACGCTTGCATTTGCGCACTTCCGCAGCCGTGAGTGTGAGAACGTTGGGGTGCCGCAGCCGTCGCAGCACTTGGATCTCGAGCAGCAGTCGTTCCAGGTCCTCGTTCTCCGTCACGCCGCGCGTCCACTTGAGCGCGAAGCGGCGGCCATCACGCCGCACCTCGTACACGTGGGCGAAGCCTCCCTCGCCCAGTGAACCCAGAACCTCGTACGCTTTGCCGTTCACGCGCACGAGCGCATTCCCCATGGTGGTCGAGGTGCCGCCAGGAGTTTCAATGCGAGGAGTGGCTTGAAGCGTCGTGCAGGGAGCCCGAACAGACAATACTTTGCATCAGTCGCTTGGGTCGGCTGGCGCCACCGAAATAAGGCACACACGGGCCACAGCAAGCATCATCTCCAGAAGACCAAAAGCAGCAGGGATCAAGCGAGCCAAGTGTCGACGATGGAGACGTACGTGTCCTGCTGCGGCTGCGCTCGTCGCACAAGAAGGAAAACGCGCATGTTCTAGTCGTATCGCAGCGACTAACGGTCGGGTTCTGCGCGCGGTGGCTGCGCAGTCCGTGCTCTTTCTCCGTCCTGAACGACGTGACGCACGACAAGCTCTCCCAAGTGTTGGCTCACGTGCTAGACAAGCTGGCGACGAATGTGCGTACACTGCCGCCGTGGGTCGTAGTTGGCCGTTGAAGGCTTGCCTACCTGCTTCAAGAGGTCTGACAATACCGACATGTTGTACTGTGAGCGCCAGGCCGCGGACGTGTTCTCAGCGAGCGAGAAGGAGCAGTTGAAGACTATGCTGAGCTTCTCGGGCGCGCAGATCGACGAGATGGTGGACGTGTCCACGTCGATATTCCAGGATGCCGCCGCATTTGGAGAGGTGGACCGCAACCTTCTCAACGCACGTGGCGTAGACAAAAGGGTGGTGCACGCCGTAGAGAAGGCGTGGCGCAAAAAAGGTCACTCCGTTTGCGAGCAAGTGGCGGAATTGCACCCGATAGCAGCACCATCACGCGTTCTGCAGAGCTCTGAGTGGCGCCTGCAGCTGGAAATGGGGCAGAGTAAGTTGAGCGGGCAGTCAAACCCCACTGCAGTCTTCGAGCTGACTGTGGCTGACACGAACTCCCCCACAAAAGAGGTATGGACAACCCAGAAACACTTGTGTTCGTTGGAATAGCACGGCTGTACTGACGATGACATCCCATGTGCGCTGAGCAGACCGAAAAGCTGGACGTGGAGATGTCCCACGCAGAGTTACGTGATCTGTTTCTGCAACTCAACGCCATCCAGACGGTGCTGGACGCGTCGTCGTCGGAGGCATCGCTGTCCCCACCAGCTCCATCGGCAGCGTAGTCATGCGTTCTCGCCAATGGCTGAAATGGGAACGTAGCGTAATACGCATCGAAGACAGCACTGACGGCTAAAGTACTTGATGCATGGAGTTTTGAATCCGTTGTTGCAGTGCTGAAGGATTGACCACGGTTCGCCTTGGTGAATAGCGTGCGCGAGCTGGCTCCTAGTTCCACGATCCCCTCAGCTTTGCTTTTGCATCGTGTGTATGTTTCCTGGCAAAGGACAACGGAGCCCTTTCGTCCATACTGCGTACTTCCATGCTACACAATCCTCCCCGCCACTTGCTTGGGTGAGTGGCCCTGGCGCTGCATTCACCTCCTTCCTCCTCCAGCGGCATTGTCCAACAACAGTGCTCAAGACGACGCCGGGTAATGCTGCTGGGTCGAGGCTCGCGGCGAAGTTCGTGCAGTCTCTAGTAATGGCCTTGTTGGCGTCCCCACCATCCAGCGAGGCTGAGAGCCTATCCTTGTGCACAAGACCGGCAACAAGAAGCCTCACGGGGAGATTCGCACCCCAGTTCCATATTGACAAGCAAGCAACAGCATCCAAGCAGGCGAGCGCATGCATTGACACCACGAGTTGGGTACCAAAGGAGTAAAAGTCTAGCAGTAACACCCCGCGGCGACTTCGACTCCGGTGCTACTGGTCCTGATGGCTCAGCTGGAACTCCAGGAACCCCGGGCGCCCCCGGGGGTGATTCAAGGCTACCTTAATGTGGCCTGCGTGCTTCAACAGGCGAGGGCAGTAGTGGTAGACGCTCTTCTTGGTAATGGCTGGGAACGGGTCCAGCGTGCATTGGCCCCACCTCACCATGTCGGCCGTGTGGCCGCGCCTCAGCTTGGGCGACCTCGACTCTGACAAGCCGACCTCCGACGATGGTACGCCCGACGATTCCCCACGAGAAGACTTTGGCCACGATAATTCTTCTCGCCAGGACTGTGGCTCCGACGAATCGAGCTCGGACGGTTCCGGCGCCATTGACGGCAGCCCCGAGAGCACAGGAGCGCGAAGGTCCGGCCCACAGCTCACTGCCGGCGCACATTTCCAATCCACATGTTTAGCCAAGGAAAGTGCGACAACCACCAATCAAACGTATCAAGAACTATGTTAAATCAGTGGTCCTGACGATAATCAGTGAAGCTCGTGCCACAAAACCTAGGCGCGTGCCTCCTCCCCAGAGCCAAACGCCAGAAAGCAGCGAAACAAAGAGAGCAATGACGTCCATGGGGTTCTACACGGCGGAGGACGGCGCGCCGGAGCTGCTGCAGGCGCTCTACAAGACGGTGGGGGCGCCTCCCATTGCCGCACCGCCCTCCACGATTGAGTATCTGGGCGACTCGCGCCGCGAGAACCACATCGAGGCGCAGGCGGACCCGGTGGAGTTTAAGGGCCTCCGTCTGCACGGCTGGGTCATCGGCTCCAACAAGACGCACATTACGCCGATAGACACGGTGGACAAGTACGTGGATCGCTCTGCATTATATTCTGGATGTATGTCTACGTTGTTCGCTGACATGCGCTTCTGCCTAGGCTGGGGGAGGTGGCCAAACTCACGCCGCCCGAGATGGTGTTCGGCAAGAACCAGTTGCTGCTCTTCCACGAGCCCACGGGCGTGTGCTACAACTTCCTGGCGGTGGAGGCGCTCAAAGGTGCGCACTTTGCTGTATTGGCGCCGTCACAGGGTGAGGACGAGGCTTCGGTGGGCGCCGTAGCCAACCCGAACCAGCAGCTCAAGGTGTCCATCGCCAAGCACAACACCAACAAGGAGGACGTCAAGGAGCTGGACATCACGTACGACTGGACATACTCGACGGGCTACAAGGGCTCGCTGCAGCGATTGGCCAAGGCGCAGGACGAATCCCTCAGTTTTATTATCAGCGACCAGGAGGTGACGGTGGAGCCCACGCAGGAGCGCATCAACATGGAGAAGCTCAAGGAGCGAGAGCCGATCCTCTGGTTCGAGGACGTTGGGCTCTACGAAGACGAGCTGCACGACCACGGCACCTCGGCCATGTCGGTCAAAGTGGTACGTGGCGAGTGATAGCAGACGGCGACTTGCTCGTCTCGCTGGGGTCTGATTGCTGACTGTCGCTGGTGTTGCCATTGTGAATTTGAACTGCAGCGCGTGATGCCGTCGGGGTTCTACGTGCTGCTGCGCTACTGGATGCGACTGGACCACGTGGTGGTGCGTCTGCACGAGACGCGCATCCACCACTTGTTCGGCAGCGACCACTTCCTGCGCGAGTACACGCGCAAGGAGGAGCAATTCGATGCGCTTTTCGTCAAGGGCCACCCCAAGAGCATGGCGAACTACACCAACATTGACGCCTTCCAACACCTGCTGCCCGTGCGCGAGGCCGTCTACGAGAAGGTGCGGCTGCAGTAGACCTTCCTCGCGTGGCAGCCAACCCTCCGGGCGCAATCTAGTGCGAGTAGCGTTATTAAATACGTGGGGATGGCTGCGGCCTGAGCCATTGCACCTCTATCGATAGCCCTCGGGCACCTCGGCCTTGTAGACGACCACGGCGTCCTTCTCGGACGATATCGTCACCGCAGCGAACATGGTGCGAGCGTGGAAAGTATGCCAGATCACTCGTCTCTCGCTGGTGGCACGGGTATGTACCGGTCCTTTCATCTCGAGCTCCATGTTGCCCAGCTCTTCTTGCCTATGGGGCGCGGCTGTCTCCGCGTCAAACGGGCGGCCTGCCGGAGGATCAACGTCTGGGTCCCTCTGAGGTTCCTCATTGAGGAAGAATGCCGCACATTTGGCGTTCATGTCCAGCATCACGCCCACGGTGTCGCCCTCACCAAACGGTTGAGCGCGTCGTGCCTGCACGCCGTTGCCTAGAATCACACCGGAAGCCGAATACCCAAGCGCATCGGTGGTCCATTCGCTGGGGCTAGCGCTGACCGCGGTGACGCCAACTACCAGGCTGCGAGGACTCAACGCGCGCTCAATAAGAACCTCCCAGTAGTGGTGGCCGCTGGTGAAGTAGTGTTGACGCAGCACGCGCGTCTGCGGCCGGGCAACTGGCTGGCTACCACCTGCAAGGACGGGAATACAGGGCAACGTTCGCAGCGGTTAGAGCAGTAGCGCGGCCGCGACACGCGCGCGGGGCGAAGGAGCGCGTGGAGAAGAAGGCGGAGGCAAGGCAGAGCACGCACACGCAGCCATTTACGCCTCGCGAGGCGCGCCGTGCCGCATGTAGAGCTACGTCCGTGGCGATTCTTGGCGTGTCGGTTCCAGCAAATGATGCTGTACAACTGTACAACCCCGCGACCCCGGGCTGACGCTTCTTCTGGGTGGTCCACATCACACTGATGTCGCCACTCACACACAAGAGAGGCCAGTGACGGACCTCGCCAATATGCAGCGCCAGCATGAGCCGCTGTTGGCAAGGCTCCAGTCCGTCAGGACTGGCCCTAACGCGCAGTGCGCCGTGGACCTCGCGAGTCTGTTAGCGGATGCATCGGCACTGCGGCAGCTCGTGGCCGACCTCTTCCTGCCTTTCGAGCAGATGCACGTGGACCAGGTCGTGGCGGTGCACGTCGGCGACACGCATGATCTGCCCGCTGAGCGCATGGCAACGCGTCGGTCGGTTGCGGAGAACAAGAAGCGGCAGCAACAACAGCGAGGCGGAGAAGCCCCCTCAGCGGATCCAACGCTCGAAGTGCATCAGTTCACGAGCGCGATAGCGGGTGCCATCGCGGGTGCCAACCACCTTGGTGCGTTGCCTGTGTGAGCTGTGCTGTTCGCATTGCATAACGCAGTTCGTGTGCTTAGGGGCTGATACTGTGCGTGCGTGATTGATTGATGCGTTCGATTCGCAGCGTACGGTGAGATGACAGTCCGACGGACCTCGAGTTCCAACGGGGTGTCTCCCAAAAAGCGCCAGCGATCCGGAGCAAAGGCGAATGTGAAGACGAATGAGCAGACAGCGACGTCCAAAGGCGTTTCGGCTGTTGACGTGGAGAACTGCAGTCTTGCTGGGGTGAAGATCCAGACAACCGCGGAATCCGCGCACGTGCTGCTCGTGCTCGACTGGATCGACGAGGCGGAGAGCGTTCTGGCGGCAAGGGATGCCATCACTCGTCTGGGAGGCGACGTTGTCGGTTTGAGCTTCGTGTTTGCTACAGACCCAAGTCTGCTGCTCAGGCTGAAGGAGATGCAGTTTCCATTCAGGTGCTTGTGGAAGTCTGACGCTGATGACGAAGTGAAGGAACTTCCAACTGGGGGCGAATATGTCGTGTCTTCTCCGGTCAAATACTCCCAAGAATCACACGATAACGCTAAGCGCCAGAGTCACCAAGGCGATTGCAAAGTGGGTGTGCTTTTGGGCCACCATACAGCGCAATACCAGGTACGAGAGGCCTTCGTCGCCTTAAAACTGTTGCGAGCCGGTAGTAATGATTATCTGGGATCTCTATTCACCGTGCGGCTTCTGCAGGCTAACCTCCCTGGAGAAGATCGCAGCGTCAATATTGCCAAGACAACTGACGAAGGTCTCTAGGCTGCCTTACTCATTCGTCCTTTATGAGGAGTGTCGGCCAATGACTGATTTTTGCTTTGGTGACTTGTTTACAGGTATACAAGTAAACGCTGTGCTAGATGGCCATGGGGGCGTGAGAGCCGTCGAGTGAGTGCGTTGCGAAGAAACCCCAGAAATGCTAGCTACGCTGTTATTCTCGCTTACTGACTTGCTTGTTGCTGGCTGCACCTACAGGTTCTTACGCGGCTCGCTTTGCCAGCGAATTATGGCTGAGGTTTCTCGCGAGAAATCCAGCGAAGAGGTAGGCCCCCAATCTTCTCGATCATGGTGGCTTCGGCCCTAACGCCCCTTTCTTTTCTTGCGCTTCATGTCCAGATTGCAGCGATTCTGCGGAATGCCTTTGCTCGGTGTGACGATGAGCTGAAAGAGTCGCTGTTGGCTCTGTCGCCCGAGATCCGCATGTCGAAGGGCTACTGTAACGCCGGGTCGTGTGCCGTTGTGGCGCTTTTCATCGATGCCACATTGTATGTGGCCAATGTCGGCGACTGTGGGGCCGTGGTGGGGCGAACGAGCAAGGAGACCGGCGGTTTGCAGGCCGTCGAAGTGTCGGTGGAGCATTCGTGCAGCAATCCAGAAGAAGTCCGTCTGATCGTCGAGCGCTCCCGGGACCGCAACCCAGTCCGACTGAGCAAAGATGATCAGGCGAACACCGGCTTTGGTGGATTTGGCGTCAAGCGCGTGGCAGGAAGTTTGGCGATCACGCGCGCATTCGGGGACTTCTACCTCAAATGCGAAGAGCTGAGCTCGGCGCCTTTCAAGGTCAGTTACAGTGCGATGCATGTAGCATGGCTGATGTGCCTGTCGTACAGTGATATCTAACGTCGATTGATGTTTGCTCGTAGAACAAGGTGCCGTATATTACAGTTGAGCCCAGCGTCGCAACCATACACTTGAACGGCAGCGAGAAGTACGTCATATTGGCCAGCGACGGCCTATGGGAGGTTATGACACCACAGGAAGCCGTCCATATTGTCGACAAGTTCGGTACGGAAAAGCGTTTAGCAACTCTCAGATCTATGCCAGCGTTGTTGCGCTCTCGCCTGGTTATCTTACTCTCGGCTTTATTTGCTGGTTGACGAGTAGACCCCAGACAGTGTCTCTTCTTCTCGACAGCAGGCGTGGCCCTCATTCACGCGGCGCTGGAGAAGATAGCTCATCGCGATGGCATGATGATGCACGAACTGCTCGCAAAGCCCAGAGGCCGGGAACGAAGGCGCTTCCACGACGACATCACATGCACTGTGGTCTACATTCACCCGAAGCAGATACCCCAGCAGGATCAAGCCGAAGCTAGTCATCCGCAAAAAGCCCCAGCAGTCTGAAACCAGTGCCCTACTCGGCCATCATCATGTTCACGTATTCCACGTAGTTGATGTTCCCGTGCTGGTCAGGCTCAAGCTACAACATAGAATTGATGATAGTCAGTCCGTCATTTCAGCATCTAGCTCAGTCAGTTGTCAGCCCAGGATATTGCTTCCTTGGCATAAAAGGATCCTCACCTGACTGACGAGTTCCTGCGCTTGCTCGGCCGATATCTTGTCGGCACCGTACGTGGTGAGTGCGACGAGCAGTTTGTCCGCCTTGATGAAGCCGGGCGCGGATGCGTTGCCCTCGAAGGCTTTGAAGGCGTTCTTGACTTGCTCGGCCGTGTAGGTGGCATTCACCTTCCTGGACATGACGGCCACGAACTCGTCAAAGTCGATCTCGCCGTTACTGTCCTGGTCGATCTCGTGGATCATGAGGTCGATCTCCTCCGGAGAAGTGTCGATGCCCAGCGTGTCCATGAGCTCGCCCAGCTCCGCCTTCGTGATCGAGCCCCCGCGGTCCTATACACGCAGCGCCACACGCTCAAACATACAGCCAGCATTATATACACGAAGTGGAGAAATCACCCCGGCCAAGAGCTCCACGAAGATATAGCGGAAGTAAGGGAGATACACGGTACCCGGTCGACGAGGTTGAAGATCTCCCTGAACTCAGCGAGCTCCTCGGCAGTCAAGTTGTGCGTCATGCTGGCTTCGACAATCTCGCGCGCAGCTTGAACAGATGGCACCGGAGTAGCGCTACGTTGAGCTATCTGTTTTGTCTTTGCACCGGTGCAATGGTCACAGGAGGAATCTCCAGGTTGAAACCAACGCGTTTGCGAAACAGCTTTCCATTTCTGGTTACTTGTCTTTCAATTTATGCTGTGAGGGGCCAGCCCATGTAGATAAAGCCTTCTCCTGCGCTCTCTTTCTTCGCTCAACAGGGCGGTAGTCGGTTTGATGCCAGGCGGTGGTAGCCTCCAATGGAGACGGCACTTCCCGTGAAAGCCACCACCCCTCCGACTCTCGTCGGGACGAGAGGCGATTTCGCTTGTTGACTATTGCGAAGGTGAAGAAGCCGGAAGATCGGTGCGCTCGCTCTCATATGGCCGCGGAAAACATCCGGCGGGCAAATGACTGGGGTGGGAATGGGAGACGGTGATTGCTCTGTGGAGGATGAACCGCAATGACGCATGGACTTCCAGGTGCGCTGGATACACCGAGCCGCGACCTGCTCGCGGCGTCCCTTTCGGCGAATGAGCTCCACCAGCTCTTTTCCGCTCGACGGCAGGGAAGCCCAAAAGTCCGACACCGACTGTGGCTGGTCGCTGAGTTCGCATTGCGCCATCGATTTCGATGCTGTCCGGTGAAAGAACGAGGCGTGGTTCCCGACCATGAGTGCCATAGCAACACAGGTGAAGCTCGGTTGGGCTGTGAAATGGTGAGGAGAACTTCGTAGTAGCGGAAACACGACTTCAGTCTCGATGGGGGCGACGGTGGAACCCTCAAAAGCAGCAGTGAGAGGGCTCATATTCGTTGCCACTAGCGCTTGGACGTTTGTCGCGGCGTTTTCGGGGGAAGGTTCCATTTCGGACTGGTTCTGCTGTGCTGCCAGCTCGTATTGCTCCTCCAGACCTGATTCATCAAGATGTCCCAGACTTGTGCGAGACGGAGGCACTACTTCAGGTGACTCTGCTGGTTCACGCAGGTTTTCTTGTTCGTGGCCCTCAGACGCAGCATCACTCGAAGCAGCGGCGTCGCCATATTCTTCGGTGGGCAGTGCAAGAGAAAGTTGCGCTTCTTCTTCCGCCAGGACGTTTTGCTCTTCCGGCTCATTTCGGATGTCGATCTCTTCTTCCTCGGACGATAGTTCGGCACCCGCATCAGCATCTTGCGGTTCGGCTGACAGCTCACGCTCATTGTAGACGCCTTCTTGGCCCTCCTCTTCTGATATCATTTCATCTGCAGCAAGAAGCATATCAGCGGGCGACGTCTCCACAACAAGGGGTGGCAGTGCCTCTGCCAGACCCTCTTGTTCGTTTTCAACCTGCACCAGTGTTATGTCGGACGATGTTTCCCCAGGAAGTGTAACTGATGCCGTGAGCATGTGCAAGTCAAGGATAGATCCCTGTTCCTCCATCAGGGGCTGATCTGCGCCTTCGGTGTCTCTCTCCGATGATCCAGCAGTTGGGTCTGTCAGATCTTCTTCGACTTGTGTTGTCGACCCATTAAAGCTGCCGAAGCCTTCCTCGTCGATTGTAGCAGGAATAGCCATAGTAGCGGGAACCGGGGTCTCAGTTCTGGTACTTGATTCCTCTAGCCCCGATGGTTCCATGATGTGGATCTGCGCGTTCGCGTTCCTGGGAGAATGTGGTTCCGACGGCACTTGTGCGTTGCTGTTGTTGATGCTACTACAGTCGGGAATTCTCTTGGCCTCGCCAGCAAACAGTCCGAATACGCTATGGAGTAAAGCGCCACCCACATGTTTCGGGGACGCGAGCGACTCCATGGCATGGTGGGTGCAAATCAACAGCAGATCCACGGCGAGGTATGCGATAGCGAGCAACATCGCCAGCGTCGCTGCAAACGTCCACATCTTGATTTCCGCGTCCTTGGTCAAGTGTTGTGGCTGTTCTTCGTCTAAAACGGAGTGCGAGGCTGGGTAGGATCGGTTTTCTTTCGCTGCCGATTCCTGGGAAGGTTGCTCTGTTGTCCGGATCAAATCTTCGTTCTCATCGGCAGTGATCAGGAGATCGTCACCTTTACGCAACGTGTCCGATGCTGGCTTAGCTTCAGTAGCAGCATTCTCCCCAGTGTCGCCCACCAAGTCCATTTCCGCGTGATAGCTCCACCCTTCTCGATCTGCAGCGTCATAACGTTCTTCCAGGTCACCGACACGTTGTGACCCTTCTTCTTCGGTCAGGGTTTCGTAGACACTAATGTCGAGCACCTCTGGGGTATCGACCTCAGCGTCAATTGCTGCATCGTCCGTTTTAGCCCAATCCGTGGCTTCATTCTCCGCATCTCCAGGAATTACCGGCTCCTCCTCCGCATCGGCGCCAACGGCCGATGTAGCTTCAACCGAGTCATAGTGCTGCTCCTCCGTGCTTTCATCCAATGTGTCTTCTTTGTTCTCGTCGTCGTCTTTTTCGCCACTACTTTCGGCCCCATGATTGCCACGAGACACAATAATTGCACCCGCCCCACCGTGTTGGCCATCGTTGAACTCGCCTTCTCCGTAGTCTTCGAACTCCGTACTCTCAGTCTCGGTATCCTCGCCTTCAGAGAGTGAAGATGCTACCGTTTTCTCGACTACGAGTGAGTTGTCTTCCTCTCCCACCAGCTCAACCTGCGGGTCCCCGCGATTTTCTGCTTCTTGCTCGTTTTCAGCGCTCTCCTTGTCCAGATGCGTCTGGTCCACCATCGCCGCGATCATCCTTTCGATGGACGAGAGTCGCTCCGACAGCTGAGAAGGCTCGTCTTTGGACGACGGAAGTGCTGCGCCCCCAAGCGCATGCGTCTCGCACGGTGTGAGCGCCAGCATCCACTCGAATGACAGCGCCAATGCAGAGTCCAGCACCTCAAAGCAAGCTTCAGTTGCATCGTCCGTTGCACCACTCTGCTGCTGATAAATGAAACTGCAGAGTTCCGCAGCGATGTTCACCGGATCGTCCTTCACCCAAGACGCAGTCGCGAGGCGATCTCTACTGCGCACTACGTTCTTGGCCACAATGAAGCCGGGCAGCGCGTCATCGGCTCCGCGACGCCTGCAGAAGCGCTGCAGATTCACCACTCCATCCAGCGTATCGTGAATGACGCCAGCACAATGCGCTACCTCCATTCCATGCTCGCTACAGAAGCCCTGAATCTGCGCCGGCACGTGACGCTTTACATCCACACGCAGCAGCGCCGGGTGGACATCCAGCAAAAGCGGCAGCACCAGCCATATCGGCGCTGTCCCGCTCGCTAAAGCAGCTGCAGAAGTCGAGATATCGATGGGTTTCTCGGATACGACGTCGAAATCCTTGCCACCGACTCCGTGCAGCCGCGCTTGGCACAACATCAACAATGCCGCCGCGCGCCAGACGTGCACACGCACCATTGCGCCCGCTGTTCAACGTTGTAGCCCGCTCAAGCCTCACCCTGCAGCTTGCTTTCTGTCGCAGAAGCTGCTTCTTCGCCTCTCTGCGCCCTTGATCACCAATTTCCGAATGCTGGTTGGCGTGGCTGGCGCGACGCTTCAAGGCCCAAGCGATCTTGGAGAGTGGAAGCCAATCAGAATCCGAAACCTTCAACCACTCGTGTTTTTGTTCAGTCAGAGGACGCCATCGTGATCTCTGCACCAATCACAACTGGACGCACCTTTCTTTCTTCAAAACCACTCCCAACGATTGGCTGGCCGTTTCCTTCGAAAACGAACGCAACCTCCCAACGGATCTATCCACATGACGAGTGGCCAACATGACCAAGCAGGAAGCTACAATAGCACTTGCAGCGCTAGACCGAGCCAGCACACAAAAGCAGGAGTGAAGCATCTGGGTGGCTCGTAGTTAGCGGGTGACACGAATTCTCAAATCGCTACCAGAAGGTCCTAGCTCAAGAGAAGACGTTCCCCGAACAACCTTGTAGCGAGTGAATGCGCATACAGCAAGACACGCCACTTCGCAACTGACCCCAACGCGCTCGAGCTGCACCGCCCAGTGAAGTTCTACCTCGTCGGATGTCGTCTTCATACGCATTCAACTTTGATTCGGCTACGTCTGACAGCGATAACGGCCTCCTGCGCTCGGGTTTATCCGGTCACGGAGTTTTCATCCAAACCGACAGCAATTGTACTAACAACAGACCGCCTAGGAATCCGCCTCGCTGCCGCACTCGTCAACTGGGCACCACCGAGTACGAACGCTGCATAAACCCTTGGACGCTCTCTTTCAGCGAAGCCACTCACTGCACAGCGCGTATTTGTTGTATCCATCGATCCCACATTGAGCCTTC
>JAADYJ010000215.1:0-30362 GCA_023338205.1 Halophytophthora polymorphica | reverse complement strand
TTTCACCTGATGAAGACGCCTTCATCCTGCAGGAGACGGCCGCCTTCCCCGACTGTGTCCGCAAGACAGTAGTGTGGAAGAGCATTTCGAAGAGCATGACCAGCAAGCCTGCGTTCCTGCACAAGCGCTCTGCGGGTAGCATCTGCCAGCGCTATACTTGGCTTCGTAAGAAGCTCGTGGCGGGGACCACGCCACTCGCCGAGGCTCAAGCGCACGGGCCCGCAGCACAACGAGAACCTCACGCGACTCATGAAGCAGAACCCGTCAGCCAGCGACACTCGGACAGCAGCACCTACAACGCCACGGACGCGCGACGACAGGGGTGCGTCCGAGGGCTCGAAGCTCCAGTTGGCGGTGGGCGTGGCGGCCAGCATGCCATGGTCCAGCTCCGGCGCACTGGAGATGGCCTGCTCGCAGTCGGCCTTCTCCCCGGTGTCGTCGGCCTCCACGGCCGCCTACATGGTTGAGCTGCAGGCGCTCTCCCTCTTCCTGGACCGCGTGGCCGCCGGGCGGCGTCGCAGAAAGCTTGCAGCTGTCTCCTCTGCTGCCCATCGACTCGATTGCGTGCATCCTCTGGGCGGCCACAGCGCTCACCGGTGTCCCTGAGACCCGTCACTACATGTACGCGATTGTTGCATCGCACGCCACGAGCGGGCGCATGGCCGCGTCTCGGGCGCGCTGTCCGAGCTGGTCGGGTCCACCGCCACTGCCTGTCAAAGCTCAGCCCAACGGGAGGGGAGACAAGAGTGCTCCGGCGCGGCGCGGACTGCAGCTGCAGCTGTGGGGCCGCGCCTCGGACCTCCTCGCTGAGTCCACGGTCTCGCTCGCTGCTTGTCGACTGGCTTGGCTGTCAGGTCAGGCCTCCAAGCGCGACCCGCACTTAACGCCTAAGTGCGGTTGGGAGTAGATTCTATACCTTTTGGAATATATGTATCACAGCCCTTGGAGGCCTGACAGCCAAGCGCCTTTGGCTGGCCACGACCGGCCAAAGCACAAGAAAGCCGCACGAGAAGCGACGCCACCTCCGCGCTCGCTGTCTGTCCGCCTGCGTGTCTAGCCGCTGGTCCACCTGAGCATGATCTCGGCGCTGGCGTGGGTGCCCAAGGGCGCGTCTCGGCGCGTGCCCGAGAAGCTGCAGCTGACGGAGCAGGAGATGCGCATGATGCGCGAGGTCGCGGCCGAGGAGCAGGCCCAGGAGCACGAGGCCATGGAGGCCGCCATGGCCGACGAGGCCGCCGCCGAGGCGCAGGCGAAGCGCGAGGCGGAGGCGGAGGCGGGGGCGGGGGCCCACGCGCCGTCGGGCGAGATCTCGGCGGACGGGCTGCCGGCCTCCTTCAAGATGGACGAGTACGACGAGGAAGACGACGACGCCGCCATCAACAACTACATTGGCAAGAGCGGCGCGATCGAAGAAGGGCTGGAGGACGAGGAGCAGGAAGGAGACGGCGACGAGGCCATGGAGGACGAGCAGGAAGCGGAGCAGGAGGAGCTGGAGGCCGACCAGGAGGACCTGGAGATCCGCGCCACGGACGCCGTGGTGCTCGTGGCCAACACGGAGGAAGACTTTAGCAACCTGGAGGTGCAGGTCTACGACGAGGAGAACGGCTCGCTGTACGTGCACCACGAGATCAACCTGCCGGCCTTCCCGCTCTGCCTGGCCTGGATGGACTGCGCGCCCGTGCCGCTGGACCCGAGCGCGGGCCCCGTGGACGGCAGCTTCGTGGCCGTGGGCACCTTCAAGCCGGGCATTGAGCTCTGGAACTTGGACGTACTGGACGTGCTCGAGCCGGCGGCCACCCTGGGCGGAGAAGAGGACGAGGAGCTACGCGACGTGGCCATGCCCGCCATGGCCAAGCGGCGGAAGAACCGCCAGGTGGCGCTCAAGGCGGGCAGCCACCAGGACGCCGTCATGGCGCTGGACTGGAACAGCAGCCACCGCAACATGCTGGCCAGCGGCTCGGCCGACGCGACGGTCAAGGTCTGGGACGTGACCACGCAGAGCTGCCTCTACACCATGGCGCACCACCGCAACAAGGTGCAGAGCGTGCGCTGGAACCCGGCCGAGACGACGGTGCTGGCCTCGGCCTCCTTCGACCGCTCGCTCGTGGTGCTGGATGGCCGCCAGCCCGACGCCTTCTCCACCTTTGCGCTCAGCGCCGAGGTGGAGAGCATCGTGTGGGCGCCGCACAGCCCCAGCACGGTCGTGGCGGCCACGGAGGACGGCGCCGTGACGGCCTTCGACGTGCGCGTGAACGGCTCGACGCCGCTCTGGCGCTTGGACGCGCACGCGGGCGCCGTCTCGGCGCTCTCCTTCTCCACGCACGTGCCCGGGCTGCTGGCCACGGCGGGCGTGGACAAGACCGTCAAGCTCTGGGACCTGCAGGACAACAAGCCCGTGTGCGTCACGTCCAAGGAGATGAACGTGGTACGTGAACTGGTCGATTGGTGTCTTGCGTGGGCGGGCGCGGCTGCTGACGCTGACGCTGACGCTGACGCTCGCGCGAACGTTCTCTCTTTGTGCACGTGCAGGGCGAGCTCTTCTCCATGTCGTTCTACCAGGATTCGCCCTTCATGCTGGCCGTGGGCGGCTCCAAGGGCACGTTGGCGCTCTGGGACACGTCGGAGAACGAGGGCGTGGAGCGCCGCTTTGGCTCGCGCGTGCAGGGCGCGCCGGCCGTGGGCGTGGGCGCCGCCGACATCGCGGCCTCCTTCCGCTCGCCCGACCAGCTCGGCGAGGAGCTCGCGCGCGAGGAAGAGCGCGAGAAGCAGGCGCAGCAGGGCAAGAAGAAGGGCAAGAGCAAGGCCAAGAAGCACAAGTGAAGCGGAGCGAGGCGCCGAGACGGACCCCCGCGGGCCCGCGTGCGCCCTGGCCGTCGCGCCGAGCCCGACATTACCTTAAGCGCTGGCGGCGCCTCCGCGTGGCGCCCGCAATAGATAGATACGTACACGCACGTCTCGAGTCTCATGCTGCAGCTCGATGCCCCGTTTCGCCCATTTCCGCGCCAAGAAGCGGCGCCACAAGTCACACGGACAAGAACGCGAGCCGGTCTCCGCTCTGCGATTGGATGAAAAGCGGCCTTGCTGTCGTCGGGTTGGACGAGAAACGGTACCCGACGCTCTGATTGGCCGCAACCCACTGGTACACTCCGCACTGAACCCTTCCAAAAGCCATATTGCCATGCTGGAGCCCGCATCTATGCGGTCTCACAGGTTCAACCACACGTGTCAGTCCGCGCGCGCGCACTTGCCCCCCTTTCCGCCATATCCAAGAAGAGCCCAAGGCGAACAAGTGCAAGTGCAAGTAGAGCTCCAGCACCTCGGAGCTTCCTTCGCCGCGCTCCCTGCGTCCCCCCCCCCCACTAGCTGCCATGGCGTCCGGACACGCCACCGTGAAAGCCGTGCTCTCGGGCGACACGTTGGTGCTCATGGGCAACGCCACGAACGGCCCGCCGCCCGAGCTCATGCTGACGCTGTCGTCTCTGCAGGCGCCGCGACTGGCACGCTCGCCCGAGCAGAGCAACGAGCCGTACGCCTGGGCCAGCCGCGAGCACCTGCGCAAGCTCTGCATCGGCAAGCCTGTGCGCTTCCAGGTGGAGTACCGCGTGGGCGCCATCAACCGCGACTTTGGCAGCGTCTGGCTGCCGCCCAACAAGCGCGGCGTAGAGGAGAACCTGTGCGTGATCCAGGCGCGCACGGGCTACGCGCGTGTCAAGACGGCGGAACAGTCTCGTGACGGCGTCTGCGTCGACCACGAGAAGATGCTCAAGGTGGAGGCCGTGGCCGTGAGCGAGAAGAAGGGCATGTACGCCGACGCCGGCGAGGACTCGAGCGCCGCCGTGCAGTGGCACGGTGCGGACGGCGCGGCGCTTGTGGCCGAGCACAAGGGAAAGCTGGTGCCGGCCATCATCGAGTCGGTGCGCGACGGCGCCTCCATGCGCGTCATCCTCAAGCCCAGTCTGCAGCTCGTCACCTTTGGCCTCGCCGGCGTGCAGTGTCCGCGCATGAACGCGCCCGTGAGCGCCGCCGCTGCCGCGCCCACGTCGACTCCTGCTGCTCCTGCTGCTGCGGATGGCGACGAAAAGACGGACGCGGCGACGTCGACGGCACCGCCGGCGGCCCCCGTGGGCCCAGCGCCGCATGCGCGCGAGGCCAAGTTCTTCACCGAGTCGCGTCTGCTGCACCGCGACGTGGACGTGAAGCTGGAAGGCGTGGACAAGTACGGCAACCTGTTCGGCAGCGTGGTGCACCCGTCGGGCCACAACATCAGCGTCGAGCTGCTCAAGCAGGGGCTGGGCAAGATGGCGGACTGGAGCTCCATCTTCGCCAGCGCCACGGCGCGCACCGCCATGCGCAACGCCGAGAAGGAGGCCAAGCAGCACAAGCTGCGCGTGTGGCGCGAGTACCAGGCGCCCGTGCTGCACTCGGCGCCCAAGCTCACGGGCACGGTCGTGGAGGTCATCAGTGGCGATTGTCTCGTGGTGTACCTGCCGAACGCGGCCTCGACGGAGCAGCAGGAGAAACGGCTGTACCTGAGCTCACTGCGTGCGCCGCGACTGGGCAACGCGCGTCGCGGCGAGCCCAACGCGCCGTACGCGGCGGAGGCCAAGGAGTTTGTGCGCCACCGCGCCATCTCCAAGACGGTGCACGTGGAGGTGGAGTACGAGAAGCCCAGTCCGTCGGGCCAGGGCGACGTGATGACGTTCGCAAGCGTGCTGCTCGAGCCGTCCGCCAACGCGCTCAAGAAGAACCCAGCGGCCAAGGGCGCCAACTTGGCCGTGGACGTGGTGGCCGCCGGCCTGGCCGAGGTGGTGCGCCACCGGCCCGACGAGGAGAAGAGCGCGTACTACGACGACCTCGTGACGGCGGAGACCAAGGCCAAGACGCAGAAGAAGCAGCTGCACTCGGGCAAGGCGGCGCCCACGGCGGAGCGCCGCGTGACGGACCTGTGCTTCGACGCCACCAAGGCCAAGCAGTTCCTGCCCTTCCTGACGCGCGAGCGCTCGTGCCGCGCCGTGGTGGAGCACGTGTACTCGGCCACGCGCGTGAAGCTCTTTGTGCCCAAAGAGAACTGCGTGCTCAACTTTGTGGTGGCCGGCATCAAATGTCCGCAGCCGGCGCGGCACGGCGCACAGGGCGTGGTCACGCAGGCGGCCGAGCCGCTGGGCGAGGAGGCCAAGCTCTTCACCAAGCGCAGCGTCATGCAGCGCGACGTGATGGTGGAGATCGAGGACATGGACCGCGGCGGCAACGCCTTCGGGCCGCTCTTTGTGGTGGCCGGCGGCAAGGCGACGCGCGACGACGCCCACAACTTTGGCGCCAAGCTGCTGGAGGAGGGGCTGGCCTGGGTAGATGCCTTTAGTGTGGAGCGTACGGGCGCGGCCGCCGTGCTGAAGCGCGCCGAGGACAAGGCCAAGGCGCAGAAGAAAAAGTACTGGGGCTCGCAGGCCGCACAGGCCAAGGCGGCCCAGGCCACGGCCGTCCAGCAGCCCAAAACCAAGGACGACGTGCTGCCGCGTGTCAAGCTCTCGGAGATCGTGGACGGCACGCACGTGTTTGTGCAGAACCTGGCGGACCGCGGCTGCGCGGCCGTGGAGGACAAGATGGCTGCCTTCACGCGCACGCACGGCTTGGGCGGCAAGACCTTCGAGGTGCGCCGCAATGCCGTGTGCGCCGCGCTCTTTGACGACGGCAGCGGGCCCGTCTGGAACCGCGCCAAGGTTGAGTTCGTGCACCCTGACGGCTCGGCGCGCGTGCGCTTCCTGGACTACGGCAACGAGGCCACGCTGGCGCCCAACCGCCTGCGCCCGCTGGATGCCGACGTGCTGCAGTTCCCTCCGCAGGCCAAGGAGTGCACGCTGGCCTTCATTAAGCCGCTGCCGGCCACCGAAGAATTTGGCGCCGACGCCGCGCTCAAGCTCGGAGAAGTGGCGTGGGGCCAGACGCTTTCGTGCCGCGTGCTCAGCACGGACGACCGCGGCCGCATGCAGGTGGCGCTGGCGCTGCCCGACGGCCAGAGCGTGGCCGAGAAGCTGCTGGAGGCCGGCCTGCTGCGCACAGACCGCAAGGCGCTGCGCTCGGCGCTGCCGCACCAGAAGCCCGTCGTGGACGGCCTGCTCGCGGCGCAGGAGACAGCCAAGAAGCAGCGCCGCTGCCTCTGGCAGTACGGCGACATCGAGTCGGACGACGAGGCCGGGCTCTAAGGCCACTAGGGCCGCCAAGACGACAACGAAGAGCCCGACTCCCCCACGTCTCCCCACTGGATGCCACGACTAGGCCCAGCGGTGGACAGACGCTCCGCGTGAGAGCAAGCGAGAGAGCAAGCAAGTGGAAGCCCGTAAGTACAATTTGGTGAGCGTCGGAGGTGCTCTCCGTCTCGCTACGACTACCCCAGAGCCCCGAGTCTTGCTCACGCCGGTCACTCGAGCGCCGGCATGTCGTCGAACTCTTCGGCCGCGGCCTTGCGCTTCTCCTGCTCCTCCAGCGCCTTGTTCTTGGCCTGCAGCCGGTCGAAGATCTTCTCCTTGTACAGCTTCTTCTCGTCCTCCTTGTACTTGGCCGCGTACTTGTTCAGCACCGCCTACCCGAACGTCATCCGAGCACCAACGCCATTCACAGGTCAGCACTGGGCCGGCCCCACGAAGGACATTTCCCCGCCGTCCACCGATACGTACGTGGCTTCGCTTGAGATCCGCAAAGGCGTGCAGCATCTTGCGGTCGCCGGCGTCGCCCAGCAGCTCCTCGGCGCGCCGCAGACTCTTCTCGGCCTCGGCCGCGAACTTGAAGCCCTTGTCCAGGATCCAGAACTCGCCCTGCTGCTCCTTCTCCAGCTCGCCCTTGAGCTTCTCCGTGAACACGAGGCCGCGGCGGAAGTGGCCCTTGCTGCTCGCCGCGTCCAGCGCGATGGCCTGCAGTCCCGCGGTCGTCGCAGATGGACACACGAGCCGTTAGCCGACGTCCACACCTGTCCACTGACGTCTACCACGCAGCCAGCGGTCCACTTCGTCGTCTACCTGGTCGCAGTCCCACTCGGCGTCGTCGATCTTGCCCAGCTTGATCTTGCACAGCGCGCGGTTCAAGTACAGCACGAGCTACTCCAGCACCCGGAGGACAAGCGCGTCAGCGACTACTTACTGCATGAGGACAACACAAGGAGCGAAGCGAGACGCAGGGGCTGGATGCTGGCCTGACTGGAGGACACACCTTGACCTGATTGATCTTGTCCTTGTCCTCCTGCGGCACCAGGTTCTCCCACTCGTCCTTGGCGAAGAAGAGGTGCACGAAGCCCTGCACGCCAGTCCAGCCCAGCGTCACAGCAGCAACACGTGAGCGTCACGCATCCACCCAAGCAACGAACATGGAACTCTGTCAAGGGAGAAGCGCGTACCGAGTCGTAGCACTTCTGCGCGTCCTCGTAGTTCTTGCCGGCGATCAGCGTGTTCCCCTTCTCCTTCTGCTCCAGCGCACTCGCAATGCGCTCGTCTAGACCACACACAGAGCAGCACAACCACTCAGCGCCAGCCACCAGGGCAAGTAAGGACGACGCCGTCGAGGCACGCACCGACGGTGGGCGGCGGGTTCTCCTCCAGCATCTTCTTGTCCTCCTCGTACTGCTTCTTGCGCGACTCGGCCAGCTCTGCCTGCGTGGGGAAGCGCGGCAGCGGCTCCTTGAAGCGCAGCAGCTCGATCTCAAAGTCCAGCGTCTCGTCGGGCTCCACTTTGGGCGCGAAGCCCTGCTGTCCGTAGGCGTACTCGGGCGCGATGATGAAGCGCGCCACCTCGCCCACGTTCATGGTGGCCACGCCCACGTCCCAGCCCTTGATCACCTTCTCGCGGCCCAGCTGGAACTCGAACGGGTCGTCCGTGCCGCCCACGTGCTTCCCGTCCAGCAGATCGCGGCTGTCACAGGCGCCACACGCGTCAGTTTGACCTACGAAGCGGCAGATACTCGACCAGTTCACGGACGCTCAAGGCTCAAGGCCCAAGGCTCGAGGCCCAAGGCTCGAGGCCCAAGGCTCGAGGCTTACGTTGTGTCAAAGATGGAGCCGTCCATCAAGCGGCCGACGTATTGCACTACACAGACAGCAGCCATTACGACGGTGAGCTTCGGAGCAACAAGGAGGGAGAAGCAGTGCTTGTACCCCGGCGAACACGTACCGAACGTCGGGCAGCCTTCCTCAATGTGCTGCTTCCCGGGCTCGCCCTCGCGAAGGATCTGCCGCAGCGTTCGCGTCGATAGAGAGCGCAGTACAAAGGCCGTCAGTGCGTCCACGCAAAACGAGAAAGCGCGACGACAGCGCGACGCTGCGTCCGGCATGATTCGCCACCTTCTTCAAGACGCCGCCGTCCGCCGTGGGCGTGATGTCCACGAAGCCTTCCTCCTTGCAGAACGCGTTCTCCTCCGGGTTGAAGAAGGCGTGCGTGCGTCTGTAGCAGCCAAGGCAGCACATGCAGCGTCAGCCATGGCGCCACAGTCCCAGAAACAACAGGGTAGGAAGCCGCTCCGCACCTGGCGCAGTGCGCGCAGAGGCGCTGCGGGTTGGTCACGAGCCCCACGCCGAAGCCGCCGCACTCCACGCAGCGCGGGAGGTCGTCGGCGACGTCGCCGCTGCTGCCGGCGCTGGGCCGCTCGCTCTCGCTGTCGCTCGCCATGCTGCGCTCGAGGTCTCGGCGCTGCGATCTCGTCTGCGCTTCTTGCATGTAGCCAGCGACCTCCGGCCCTGAGGAAGAGCTGATAGGTTGGGTGAGCCACATTTATAAATGTGGAACACGCATATTGGTGTGGACCACGGAGACAGAGATCGCGAGAGATCGTACTTGAGCAGGGCGCCAGAAGGCTTCTCGAAACGCCACCTAGAGATTCGATATCAAAGGGACATGTGATTAAAGAGGCACTAAGTACATAAAACATTGACTGGAGGATGATTCCCATGTGAACGATAAATCTCAGGATATCGATTCAAAGAGGTAGCAATCGACATCTCCAGTCGAACCGTGAGATCTCAAGAAGTTTATTGACAGAGCCCCTGCCGTCCGTCTAGCCAGCAAGGTGAGCGAGCGCTCCTTCTGGTAAAACGCGGCATGCCCTCCACTGCCCAAGGCCGCAGGACGCTCTTCGCAGAAGGCCTCGCGCTTCCCCCGGCCGAACGAGCTCGCGGCCTCTCCTTGGCGAGCCTGTCGCCGCTGGCAGGCTGCTATCCCTGTCGGACTCGCCTCCCGAGTCCACTTTGTCGTTTCGCGCTGACTACTTTAGGGCCCAGCGAGCGAATGTAACGCGCCGAGGCTTCCCGAAAGAAGGTCGGCCCGGGTGTCGCTGGGCGTTGCAGCGCTCGTAGCTAGCCTCGGAGCAAGGCAAACAGGTGGCGAGTACCAACCAGCAGCATACTCGCCGCCCAGCGCTGATCAAAACTCGTTGCCAGCTCAAATGTCACGACTCGGCGCGAAAATCCGCGTTAGATCCGGCACAAAAGCGCGAGATTTCCGTGTTTTTGCCTCAAATATCACGCTACGGCGCCCTCCCAAAGAAAGCGAGAAGGCCCGCACAACGCTACACACCTTTCCGTCAGTGTAAACTACACGCAGGCATACGTTTCCGTCAAGATTGTGGTTAGCTTCGCTCTCGCGCGGCTCCGTCACCGTTCGCACACCGTGCCGACGGAAGTAGTTTACCCCCACGAATCGGAAACCGCAAACAAAACACGTAACCTACCTCCAGGAGTGATGGTGCCCGCGCCCGCCCCACCCCGCGTGCGCTTCCAATACTGGCCGCTCGCTCGCGCCTTGCTTCCCCTCACA
Organism: Halophytophthora polymorphica; assembly: GCA_023338205.1. Lineage (NCBI taxonomy): Eukaryota > Oomycota > Peronosporomycetes > Peronosporales > Peronosporaceae > Halophytophthora > Halophytophthora polymorphica. The sequence continues at coordinate 20,570 of JAADYJ010000215.1, read as the reverse complement.
CGGGGAAAAGCGAAGAAAAGAGCACGCGCCGAGGTGATCGCGCGCGCGGAAGCAGCTACAGCAAGCCTCGCCGCCTCCAAGTGCAGGCTGCGCACGGTCTCGAGTCGAGAAGAGCTCGCCCTTCCTCTCCCAGTGCCGCTCTGGGGTCCAGATCCTCTCTGTGAGCGCCGCTACGCCCGCCGACGCACAGGTAACGTCTCGCAGGCAACCTGCGCCGTTGCTCCACTTTCTATGAGCTGCGTATGCGAGGGGAACGAGATGGAGGAGACAAGCGCGTACTGACGCGTTGTGCATGTGTCTTGGCGGCGTATTACGCTCGCTGGCCCACAGTCTGGACGCGGCGGTTGGTCGAAGACTGCGGTACGAGACGCCTGCGTGGGAACTTTCCTTCCCCTCGACGGCCGACGCGCACACGGAACTGCGCACTGCGGCATGGACGCGAAGAGCTCGAGTGGTGCTGGAGATCTCAACTCGGCGCGGAATCGCGGACCTCCCTTCGCGACCAGCCAGGCCTACGCGGCTTCCAGTGGAGCAAGCGAAAGCACTAACGGAGCGGACACCACGCCGTCCAAGAAGCGGCGAGCCACGAGCACGGGGACTACCCAGCACGCCTTGTCGCTGGGTGTCTCCTTTCTAAGCAAACCGGAGTCGTCGTCCTCTGTCGGACGCAGTCGGAACGGCCTCCCCTTCCTGCTCTCGAGCGGCGCAAGAGGGAGCGTGGAGAACCCGATCTTGGCGGCGCTAGGAGGCACGCCTCGGTCCTCCGCAGCGGTCGCTTCCGCTGGACTAAGCGACCCGGAGCCTCTGGACCTGTCGCAGAGCAGCGCGTCGTCCGCAATGCACGACGCGAGCGAGGCGAAGGAGGCGGCCCCCGAGTCCAAGCGCGCGGCGGACGCGTCGGCTTTCGGGAAGCGCAAGCGCGGCGACGAGAAGGAAGGCCAGAATGCGGGGCCCAAGAAGTTTGTGGCCTACGCGCGCGAACACATCCACAGCCAAGAGCCAGGCGAAGAAGGCTTCTCCATTGACCCGTCCGAGCGTGCCGTGGAGCACCGCGCGAACAAGGTGGTGCGGCGGGAGATCCTCATCGCGTCGCCCGCTGCGAATGACGACGAGGAGTGGGAAGGCAGCGCCGCGGAGGTGGCCATGGACGAGAGCGAGGAGGAGCTGGACCCGGCCGAGCACTTTGACCTGCAGCCCGTGGACATGATCCTGCACGTGTTCTCGTTCCTGGTGTCGTCGGAGGACCTGGTGAGCATGGCGCAAGTGTCCAAGAAGTGGCGCGAGCTCACAAGTCGCCGTTCACTGTGTCGCGCGCTGGCCAGTACGATGCCCGACGGCTCGGTGAACTGGCTCAACTTCCAGAACCTGGGCATCAAGAACAAGGGCACGGAAGGCACGTGCTTCAAGTGCTGCCAGCGCTCGACTGGCAAGATCCTGGCCATGAAAAAGGCGCGCGTCTTCCCCAAGGTACGCCAGAATGAACTGTGGTCGAGTTGTCTGTGCTTTGTATGGCGCGCTGACGAGAGGCGGCGTGGTGTTTCAGGGCGAAGGCGTGCCGTACTACATGCTGCGAGAGCTCGCGGTTCTCAAGGGCATCAAGCACGACCACATCGCCTCCTTGGAGATGATCAGTCTCGCAAAGGACGAGCTGCACGTGTTCTTCCCCTACGTAGACAAGACGCTGCACGAGGTCATCAACCCCACGGGGGACCCCACCGGAGGCCGCGTCCTGCCTGAGCGTGTGGTACGTGCACTGTTGGGATGTGAAAGCTACTGTGGCGTTGTTGCTGACATGCTTGCTTGCTGGCTCACCAGATTCGCAAGCTGCTGCATCAGCTATTGGATGCGATCGCGTACTGCCATCGACGTGGGGTCCTGCACCGCAACCTGAAGCCGAAGCATCTGCTGATCAAGACGTCGAACCCCGACACACTCGGTACGTTCTCCGTGCCAACTGTGCTGTGAATCCCGAAAGCATCGACTGATGCTGTTGCTTCTCGTGCTGCACGGTGGTGCGTATCTTCAGACGACGCCATGCTGCAGATCTCGGACTTTGCGCTGGTGCGAGCCACTGGCATCCCCCGACGAACGTACACGATGGAGGTGGTGACGCTGTGGTACCGTCCGCCGGAAATCTTGATGGGCGTGCGCGGCTACTCTTCGGCGGTCGACATCTGGTCCGTGGGATGCATCTTCGCGGAGATGGCGCAAGGCAAACCGTTGTTCACGGGCATCTCGGAGATTGACCAGCTCTTCCAGATCTTCAGCAAGCTGTCGACCCCGACGTCGGAGACCTGGCCGGGCTTCTCGTCGCTGCCGAACTACCACTTCGAATTCCCGCACTGGAAACGTCGACCCTTGAATCGCCTTTTCCCGGGAATCTCGGACCTGGGCATCGACCTGCTGACAAAGCTGCTGGTGTACAACCCGGACAAGCGAATCAGTGCGGAAGACGCACTGCGCCACCCGTACTTCTCGAACGAGGCCCCGGAGTTCCCGCCGCTGACGCCCAAGATCCCCATGGACCAGATGTGCTATGCCATGAGTCGCGCGCAGGTCGGCCCCACACCAGAGCACGTGCATCTCTTCCACGCATACCTCCGCCAGACGGAGCTGGAGTCCTGGAAGGAGATCAAGTACTTGAGGTGCGTCCTGCTGTTGTTGCTACTGCTGTGGAGGTGCCATTGTGCTCATAACACTCGCGCTGGGTGGTGGTGACTCATCTATTGTGAATCGCTTGTCCGGTGCAGCCGCCAGAAAACCCTTCGACCTGCCCACCGATCGATGCTGGTGGACTGGTTGATTGAAGGTATAGACCCTGTGTGCAACCTGCTGGTTGCGTCAGGAAACGATCGCCAGAACTAACGGTGACTGTCTTGTGTGTGCCTTTGCTGGGTGGCTATGAAGTGGTGGACGTGTTCGAGATGTGTCTCCGCACGGCATTTCTGGCCGTCAATTATACGGACCGCTTCTTGGACATTGTGATGGTGAAGAAGACGCGGTTCCAGCTGCTCGGCGCCACCTGCTTGCACGTGGCGTCCAAGTGCGAAGACGTGTCGTACATCGGCGTGGAGGACCTCGCCATGTGCGCCGACAACGTGTACACGTCGGCCGAAGTGTTGAAGATGGAAGAAAAACTGTTGAACACCCTCAACTTTACGCTCTCGGTGCCCACAGGTACGGTTTGCTGACTCGTCTAGCGGGAAAGGTGGGGCTTCCTCGGTCGCAGCGCTTCGTACTGATCTCTCACGGTGTCTGCTGTTTGTTTTGTTTGCCTGTGGATCGATTAGCACTGGATTTCCTGAATATTTACCAGCGCATGATCCCCCCGATCCAGAAGAAGACGTCCATGCTGGCGCACTACCTGCTGGAGCTGGCGCTGCAGGAGTACCAGTTTTTGAAGTATTTACCCTCGGTGGTGGCGACGTGCTGTCTCTCCATGGCCATGTACACCATGGACGGGTTCCCAATGGTGCGTGGCGTGATGTAACTTCGCTGTGCGTTCCCCGCGTGGATATGGAAGTCTTAACTAACAAGCGCTTTGCTGTGGAATATGGTCTGTCGCTACTATCCAGACCAAGGAGCTGGTGGACGCGTGCCGGTACAACTGGTCGGACCTGAAGGCGTGCATGGCGGAGCTGCAGTCGCTGTACTCGAGCTCGCCGTCCAACAACCTGGCGGTGATCAAGAAGCGCTACTCGAAAGCCGAGCGCTGCCAGGTGGCCACGGTGCTGCCGCCGACGTCCTTCAGCATGGCGTTCTAGTTGGGTCAAGTCTCTAGTGTGTGTGGGCTATATATTTAGAGATGGCGTTCTTCGGCCGAGAAGCACCGGGTGATCAGCCTCGTGGGCTCGAGGCAGAGCGTGCGTCCTGGCGGCAAGGAAGCTCCATCGCCGAGGCGAAGCCCCCAGAGTATCGAGCGACAGACCTGTTGACCGCGCGGAAGACAGCGAGGGCAGAAAACGACAAGAAAAAAGCAATACAAGCAGAGCACTTCATGGACACGGACTCCAACACCTTCCTCGTACATGCGTATGGTGGAGCTCGATACGCCTGCGCGTTGCACTGTGGGCTCATTTAGTGCCGTATTCAGTGTCATTAGCCTCCACTTTGGGCAATTGGGCGTTTGATCAGCTCGTTTTGGGGAAATACGTGGAGCTTTTGATTCAGATAGAGCCATTTGGTGCACTCGGGCCTTCCCCTTTTCCGCGAATCAGCGCCTCCACGCCCCTCTTCCGGCGTTGTGATTGGCGCATTTCCCAACCCGAGGCTCCCCCGTTTTGGCTGGCAAAAGAGAGCCAAGAAGGCGAGAAAGCCCAACGGAGATCAAGGCAGCGCACGGAGCAGAGCAGAGCAAGCAGTCGCGGCCGCTAGAGCAGCAGAGCAGAGCAGCATGAGCCGGCCGTTCGCCTACGACGCGTACGAGGACTTCCTGCAGACGCAGCCGGGCGAGGCGTCCCAGTCGCAGTCGCAGTCGCAGTCGCAGAGCTTCCACACGCAGGCGTCGCAGGCGCACTACGCGTTCGTGGACCCGTCGGAGGCGCTCTCGCAGCCCGCGGACGCCTTCTACGACCAGTACCAGCCGCCGGCGCAGTCGCAGGAGGTGCTGGAGGCGGCCGGCGCGGGCTTCCCGCGCGGCGAGGACGCCGAGAGCACCTTCGAGAGCCAGCTGGACGACGGGTCGCTGGCCGGGGACTTCCAGCACCTGACGTTCGACGAGACGGGCGACGAGGACGCGCTGGACTACACGGCGCGCGAGCTGCTGCCGCACGCGTGCGCCTACTGCGGGCTGCACGACCCGGCGTCCGTGGTCAAGTGCGTGGCGTCGGACAAGTGGTTCTGCAACTCGCGCGGCAACACGAGCGGCTCGCACATCATCCAGCACCTCGTGCGCAGCAAGAACAAGGAGGTGTCGCTGCACCCGCAGTCGCCGCTGGGCGAGACCGTGCTCGAGTGCTACAACTGCGGCTGCCGCAACGCCTTCCTGCTGGGCTTCATCCCGGCCAAGCAGGACTCGGTGGTCGTGCTGCTCTGCCGAGACCCGTGCCTCCAGATGAACGCGCTCAAGGACATGAGCTGGGATATGTCGCAGTGGCTGCCCATTATCGACGACCGGTCCTTCCTGCCGTGGCTCGTCAAGGTGCCGTCCGAGCACGAGCAGCTGCGCGCGCGGCAGATCACGTCCAGCCAGATCGCCAAGCTCGAGGAGCTCTGGCGGGACAACCCACTCGCGACCGTGGAAGACCTGGATCGCCCCGGGCTGGACGACGAACCGGTCAAGGTGCTCACCACGTATGACGACGGGTACCAGTACCAGAACGTGCTGGGCCCGCTGGTGAAGATGGAGTCGGACTACGACAAGAAGATGAAGGAGGCGCAGACGCAGGAGGGCGTCATGGTGCGCTGGGACATTGGGCTCAACAAGAAGCGCAACGCCATGTTCATGTGCTCGCGGCCCGACTCGGACCTGCGCCTCGTGCCGGGCGACGAGATCCGTCTGCGCCTCGGCCCGAGCGCCAGCATGCTCTACGGGAAGGAGTGGGAAGGCACGGGCCATGTGCTGCGCCTCGAGGAGACGGAGGTGGCGCTCGAGATGCGCAGCGCGAACGTGCCCACGGACATCACGGACGGCTACCTGGTGGACTTTGTGTGGAAGGCCACGTCCTTCGACCGCATGCAGGCGGCCATGAAGACCTTCGCCGTGGACGACACGTCGCTCACGGGCTACCTCTACCACAAGATCCTGGGCCACGACGTGGACGTGCAGCCGCTGCGGATCCCGCGCTCCGTGGGCACGCACTTCTCGGCGCCCGGGCTGCCGGCGCTCAACCCGCCGCAGATGGAGGCGGTCAAGGGCGTGCTGGAGCAGCCGCTGAGCTTGATCCAGGGCCCGCCCGGCACGGGCAAGACGGTCACGTCGGCCTCCATTGTGTTCCACATGGCCAAGCAGAACATGGGCCAGGTGCTCGTCACGGCGCCCAGCAACATCGCCGTGGACCACCTGACGACCAAGATCAGCGCCACGGGGCTGCGCGTCGTGCGCCTGGCGGCCAAGAGCCGCGAGGCCGTGGCCTCGTCCGTCGAGCACCTGTCGCTGCACGCCATGATCAAGGCGCTGGACTCGCCCGACAAGGCCGACCTGCGCAAACTCATGCAGCTCAAGGACGACCAGGGCGAGCTGTCGTCGCAGGACGAGAAGCGCTTCAAGTCGCTCAAGCGCCAGGCCGAGCGCGAGATCCTGCAGGCCGCCGACGTGATCTGCACCACGTGCGTGGGCGCGGGCGACCCGCGGCTGTCCAACTTCCGCTTCCGCCAGGTGCTCATCGACGAGGCCACGCAGGCCACGGAGCCCGAGTGCTTGATCCCCATCGTCCAGGGCGCCAAGCACGTGGTCCTGGTGGGTGACCACCGCCAGTTGGGCCCCGTCGTGATGAACAAGAAGGCGGCCAACGCGGGGCTCAAGCAGTCGCTCTTCGACCGGCTGCTGCAGCTCAAGCACCGGCCCTTCCGCCTGCGCGTACAGTACCGCATGCACCCGTACCTATCCGAGTTCCCGTCCAACCAGTTCTACGACGGCGAGCTGCAGAACGGCGTGTCGGCCAGCGAGCGCCAGCTCGCGAACGTCGACTTTCCGTGGCCCAACGCGAGCAAGCCCACGTTCTTCTACATTTGCCTGGGCGCCGAGGAGATCAGCTCGTCCGGCACGAGCTACCTGAACCGCACGGAGGCCAGCAACGTGGAGAAGATCGTGACGACGTTCCTCAAGGCGGGCGTACTGCCGAGCCAGATCGGCGTCGTGACGCCCTACGAGGGCCAACGCGCCTACGTGGTCAACTACATGCAGCGCAACGGGCCGCTGCGCTCGCAGCTCTACAAGGACGTGGAGGTGGCCAGCGTGGACTCGTTCCAGGGCCGCGAGAAGGACCTCATCATCCTCTCGTGCGTGCGGTCGAACGAGAACCAGGGCATCGGCTTCCTGAGCGACGAGCGCCGCCTCAACGTGGCGCTCACGCGCGCCAAGTTCGGCGTCATTGTGCTGGGCAACCCGCGCGTCCTGGCCAAGCAGGTGCTCTGGAACACGCTGCTGAACCACTACCGAGACAACCAGCTCATCGTGGAAGGCCCGCTCAACAACCTGCAGCCGTCGCACATGCAGTTCCCGCCGCCCAAGCACCCGCGTGGCGGCCACCGCAGTGCCAACAGCAACAGCGGCGGCTCCAGCCGTCCACGTGGACCTGTGCCGCCGCTGGACTCGCGCTTCGACCCGCGGTACGACCAGGCCGCCATGCACCAAGACACGGCGCCTCCTGACGCCGGCTTTTCTCCGTCGGGACCGCAGCGATACACTGGCGAACCCTCGGGTTTCTCGGCGTCGCAGCGTGGTCGTGGCGCCATGGGGGGCTATCTGGGCGAAGGCATGGGGCCGCTCACGCAGGAAGGCCTCACGCAGTCGGCCATGGGCTTGGACGGCCCGTTCACGCAGGCGGCGCAGACGCAGTCGTTCAGCCAACTCTCGGCGGCCGACAAGTTCGCCATGTCCCAGGAGAGCTTCGCCTTCGAGCACGACTTCAAGTCGCAGAGCATGCCCATGTCCCAAGACACGCGCGCGCCGGGCAGCGACTTCTACTAAGCCACGGCCATGAACATGACCACGGAGGTGGCGGTCGCACTGCAGCACGTGCGCGTGGATGGAGACGAAGACACTGGCGAGGAGCCAAGACGCGGCGACGCGAGAGCAAGAGCGGAGGGCGAAGCCGCTTGCGGACGAGGTTCTCCCGTTGGACTGGAGAAGGTGAGGGGAGGCCAGGACGACTGCGTGCGGTGAGTGTTGCGTGCACGTAGGCCAGCCGCTCGAGGAGAAGAGCGAGCGAGGTGGCTCTCGCAAGCGACAAGCAGGTCGGAGGACAGCGACGGCGAGCTGGAGCTCAAGCGTCGATAGGAACGACGGAGTTGGCGACGCCGGACGCTCGAAGAAGACGCAGATCGGGAGCCAAGCCATAAGGAGAAGCCGACGCAAGGCGAGGCCTGTACTGCCGGGCGAGGCCTATGCTAGGGGAATTGATGCCGTTCCTGGCGGGTTGAGCTGGTTGTTTCGCTTTCTTTTTTTGTCGCTCAGTAGCGGTAGGCGGCGGGGGCTTGTTGGCTCATTCGCGCTTCCTCCAGCTGAGCGCCAAGTGCGTCCTTGTGCATCGTGAACATGTCGTTCACGCCGCAGCTCTTCGCGAACGACGACGGCGCGCTGCTGCCCCTGGCGCTGGACGACGAGCTCTTCATCCTCGAGCGCGCCAAGATCTCCTTCCAGTGCAAGCGCCACGAGTCGGTAGCCCCGAGCACATGCCGCGGTCCACGCCCACGTTCTGGACCAGGAACGAGGTCGCTGACATGTGCTACATGTTCTACTACCTGTTCTACATGTTGTACCTGCTCGGTTGACCCCGGCCAGACACGTGTTCAAGGGCAAAGGCCGCGTCTACTGCACCACGCAGCGCGTCATCTTCGTGGCGGATAAGGCCGTGGCGCAGAACGGTCTCCTCTTCGAGGCCTTTGTGCGTCCGCCAGCGTCCTCCGTCCAAATCCCGTCGAGAACGACGACCTCCTGCTCTTCTGACTTCGCTCTGGCTTTGTAGGAGATGCCGCTGGCCAAGATGACGGAGGAGAAGTTCAACCAGCCCATCTTCGGCGCCTGTAGCATCTCGGGTCTCGTGGCGGTGAGCACAAGGCCTCCATGCAGCTCTTCCAGGCGTGACGTGGTTGCCTCATGGCGTGACTGCTTCTTGCGACGTGGAACAGAGCGACGACGCGGCCATGGGCTGGAAGCTCACCTTCTCCAACGGCGGCACGGGCGTGGTGTTGCCGGTCTTCCTTCGGCTGCTGGACAAGCGCAAGAAGAAAGGTGCGAGTCGCAAAGACAGCCAGACAGGCAAGCGAGCGTCGTGTCGGTCGCTGCTCACGTGTGGAATGACTCGCTGGGGATGTGGTATGTGGTGGTAGAAACCATCGACCAGAGCTTCGTGCAGAGCCAGAAGAAGGCCTTCGTGGACCCGAACGACCCCACCATCATCTACATCGCGCAGCCCGTGAAGCCGCTCCCGCCTCTCGCGTCCGCCTAGCGCGACCTCGTCGCCTAGACAGACGTAGCACCTCGTCTTCCTCCTCTTTTTTTCAATGCAACCAACGTCATACTGTTGTCAAGCAGAGACGCGGGCTACACGCCTCCCCGACGTCACAACCGTCGCCAGGAGCTCGAGTCGGCAGCCCAGCATCGCGACGTCGAGTTCTCCGGCTATCCACGGCCTGGAGCGCCCGCAGAGTTCTCTGCGTCGCCCCATCTTGCCAAAGCCGCCGAGCCGATGACGCGCCGCCTTGCTCGCTTCGTGCGGCTCCCGTGCGACGCGTTTGGCCGTTGTCTGGACAGGCCCACACGCACGAGGCATCGCTTGAGCCGCAGCAGCCTGTCCCGGTGCAGGGGGGCGGCCAGCGCCAGCGCCAGCGCCGCCTCTAGTGCAGTCCAGTCGCCCCATTTCCGTGCTCCCAAGCTGGCCGTGCTGACCGTAAAAGTCGGGGCGTTATTAATTCTCGCAGGAATCTTCAACCCCATGCCCAGTTGTCCACTCTCGATCTGCATGTTCGGATTATTAATCCTGACAGGTCCACGAGCGCACGATCCGCCTTTCTAGCGGACTTTACTCGAGGCAGCAAGTCAGCAAGAGGAAGCACGAGCATGCGGCCTGGGCACCACTAGCACAATCACTTCCCGCTCGCTCCACTCCAGCCGCCAGCCGCCCGAGCCGAAGCTTTTAGGCCGGGAGCAGCCGCTTGTCCGTCTCGAGGCTCTGCGTCGTGCTTAGTCGCGGATTTGCTCGCTCTCTGTGAGCCCAGACAGCGAGAATGCGACTCACCGACGCGCGAGAAGCCGCGGCGCATGCTGCGGAGGCGACGGCTTCGCCCACGACGCGGCACTGGGACGGCAAGTGCCACCAGTGCCGCAAGCTCATGTCGCGCTGCGTGTGCTTCCAGGACGACGAGCCCGCGCCGCCCGCCACGTACGTCTCGCCTCTGTTCCCTCCGTTCCAACCTGAACACTAACGCGACGACGTGTATGATCGACCGCACAGTGCGGCGGATTGGCGCGCCCCGACGCCGTCACGCCCGCTCTGGAATGCGCTGCGCAAGATGCACCGGCCCTCGCCCGCGTCTCGCCTGCTGCCGACTGTCTCGACCGCCCACAGCACGCGCAAGCCACGACGAAGCGACGCGCTCCCACCTCTCCGTGCTTCGACTTCGACTTCGACTTCGACTTCGACTACTTCTTCCTCGTCCAAGCCACGCGAGGGTCACAGCAGACACCTGGCGCGGCCACAAGCGGCCACAGCACGCGTGCAAGGCCACCAGGAGCCTCGACGCGAGCCGTCGCCGGCCAAGGTGGCGCGCACGAGGGAGGAGAAGCTGCAGCTCGCCGGCGTCGGCGGGCCCAGCTCGCGGACGGCGCGTGCGCCCTCGAGCGAGAACTTTATCTATGAGCCGTCGCCGCGGGACGACGACGACGGCGCCGTCTGGGAGCTCTAAGCCCGAAGACTTGATCGTCTTCGTCTTCAACTTTGTCTTCAACTTCGTCTTCGTCTTCGACTTTGTCTACGTGTTCATGGGGCGCGAGGCACGAGGAAGGAGATCACGACGACTGACTTACGTTCAAAAGCACCCCACGAATCCAAAACAAGCACAGCAGCACGCTCGCCTCGCGACGCCGCGTCGCGGGCGAGCTCCTCTTTCTACAGTTCGCTCGCTCCTCGCCTCGTATCAACACTGCGGCGGCCTCACGGTCTTGTGCGGCCAGGCGAGCGAGCGAGCGAGCGAGCAGCCCCGGCTGGGCCGGGCCTAGTAGTTATCGTTCATGAGCTGCAGCACGACGCTGAGTTCCTCGCCCGTGAACTCGGGCGCCGCCGGGTTCATGGGCGGCGGCACGGGGAAGCCGCCGAACTTGCTCGAGTCCTCGCTGCCTTGCGGCGGCGGACGTAACACGTGGGCACCGGGCGGTGGAGCGTGATGCTGTTGTTGCTGTTGTTGCTGTTGTTGCTGCTGGGAGTAGCCGTCGTCGCTGCGATTGCCGCTATCGTCCGGCCGCAGCGGCGCGAAGTGGCCGCTCGAGAAGCCGCCGGCGGAGCGCGAGTAGGCGCTGTCCGAGCTGAGAGCGAAGGAGCTGCCGGCCGAGTCGTAGCCCGAGGAAGACCGCGGCGGAGCGTAGTGCACGGGCGGGAAGGCCGCGTTGCCGGCGCTCTTGAGGGCGCCTCCGCGACGCGTCGACTGCTGCTCACTGTCGTAGAGGTGGTCGGCATCCGGGCTCTTCTTGAGCTGGTCCTTGGGCAGCATGCCTGGCAGACTGGGCGCGCCCAGCAGATCGCTCGCGCCGCCAAAGAACTGGCTCATGAGCTTGCTTCGCGGCGGCGGGAGCACGCTGGCCTTGGGCTTGTCCGGAGGGAAGCTGCCGCCGTAGAGGAAGCTGCCCGTGGCCGGAGGCGGAAGCGCGTGCTGGTGCTGGTGCTGGTGCGGCAGGTGCGTCTGCATCTGCTGCGATGGCGACAAGTGGTCGAACTCGGCGCTGCGCGTGCTGTCGGCCGTGGAGAAGTACTCGTTGTCCTTCATGGCCGCGGCTGCGACGGACGAGTTGCCCACGGCAGCCGCCTGCTGCTGCTGCTGCTGCTGCTGCTGGCGCGCGTGGGCGTGCGCGTGCGCGTGCGCGTGCTCCTGCTGTGCACCCACGATCACGTTGTGGTGCAGCTTCTGGTGCTGCGCGAACTCCTTGTAGTTGTCGCAGCCCCAGGTGCAGTCGCCGCCGATGCAGCGGAAGAGGTTCTGACCCTCCGGGAAGTGGATGCGCATGTGTCGCTTGAGCTTGGTGCTCGTGTTGAAGCGCTTGCCGCAGCTCGCAAAGATGCACGGGTACGGCCGCTCGCCGCTGTGGATGCGCCGGTGGCGGCTCAGGTTGCCCGACGTGTTGAACCGCTGCGCGCAGCCGTCGTATTCACACGCGTACGGCTTGTTGCCCGTGTGGATGCGCATGTGCCGCCGCAGCGCGAAGCTGCGCGGGAACCTCTTGCCGCAGTGCACTTCGTTGCACACGAACTCCTCCTTGGCCTTCTTCTTGGGCTTCACCTGCGGCAACGAGCCCACCGCCATGCCCGTACTCGCCGGCGTCTCGGCGCTCGCGCCGTCGCCCCCGCGCCAGGAAGCCGCGTCCGGCATGGGCGCGTGCGTGGGCCAGGCCGCCACGTCCGCCCGGCCTTGCGCGGCGCCGGCCTCGCGCTTCACGAGCGCCGCCAGCCCCATGCCGCCCGGTGGTGATGCCTGCGTCTCGCTCTCGCCCATGTGCATGATGAGCATGCTGCCGAAAGTTGCGAAGTGAAGGACGGGCGAGCTCCGCATCAGAGGGGGAAAGCTTGGGACAGGGGGGACGGGCCTCTGGGGGGTTCCTCAGGCCACCGTAAACTTGACGCACGCCGGAATGGACGGATGAAAGCTTATTCCGGCGTGTGGCATTTCGATACAACGGCGTCGCCGATGAGCTCTCAAAAACAAACTCGGCTGCGCAACGGTTTGGGGTTTCGTCAGGTACGGATCAGAGATACTGGTACAGATTTGGCTGGAAGATCCCGTGCCGCGACGAGTTCACTAAACCCGTGCGGGAGTCGCTCTTCCCAGCAATTCAAAAGGGGGGAAATCGGACTCGACCGAGGTGGTGGTGGGGAACGTACACGCTAGGCCACCGCACAGTCCTCAGATGCGGGAACCCGCTCAGCCAAATTCTACCCCGTCCGAAAACGAGTTCTTGAGATGGCCAACACCTTGACAAATTCGCGTGGCCGCTAGGTCGTCAGGTGTCACTGGCGTCGGTGACGTACTAGGATCTGTTTGTTCTCCTTGTAGTGCAAGGCTTGCACACGCGTCGCCACAGTGACGAAGCAGACTGCAACTCGCACAACATCATACAGCACCTTGACCCGTTATGCTGTATGCATTTTGTCTATGATGGTTTGCACTGCTAACCCCTGGTTTTCGATGTGGCTGCTGATGTTTTACGCTGTGGCAATCCATGAGCCGATGGGGAAGCTGACGCGTGGCTCGTCAGGTCTCTTCTTCTGGAACGGTGTCGATCACGACGCCACCTTTCAGGCTGTAGGAGCAAAAATGCGCGTAGAGTTTGGCAAGAGGCGGAGAAGACGCGCTGGGGTCTCCCTCTGAACGTTGCTACTCGAAACGTGACGTGGTTTCATTGCTTCGTGGCAAAAACGGAAAACTTTAATCTCGGCGTTCACCAGGTTTTTAAACCGGCGTTTGTGCTGTCATTGGAGAGAAATGCCAGCCTTAGGCGGACACCGCTTCCACCTGATTAGATTAGGCGTCCTCTCCCTTTAACCATTTATGCCTGTCTCTTGCAACGATCTGGGGTGCACAACCGGGCCAGATGGGCCCGGCACTGTGCCGCGCATCCTCTTTTTGTTCCTCGGAGCCTGGCTTTGGGCAAGCTTAGCCACCTCTCGGCGCGCAGAGAAGCGCCCGTTTCTCCAGCGAGCTTTCGTGCAGATCACAGCGACGGCGGCAAGCGAGTCGCCAACAGGGCGGACTGGCTCGGCCTGCAGGGCCAGCATGAACACCTCGCCTCCGAAACAGCCAAGCGGCGCGCAGTCGCGTTACGGCGCCAGTGCATGCTGTACTTGCTGGCTTGTGGTTGACTCGTGCCACCGCTGTCAGCTTGGAGCTCCACATGGCGTTGACGCAGCAGATGCGCCGCCGACATGCGAGGATGTGTTGGAGCTTTGTCCACCTGCAGGCCGCGCCACGCTGCAAATGCGATGTAACGCCGTTGGCCAAGACCCGCCACGCTTGGCGCGACGGGGTCAAATCAAACGGCTGACAGCAAGACAGCAAGCTGGGAGTCACAGTCAAGCTTCAGGTGGATGCGTGGCAGCGAGCTTTTGACCTGCCGTTTGTATGTGCCGCCCATCCTCGCCATTATCCTTATGGGGACGCGGGAGTCGGTGGCCGCAAAGTTCGGGATTGCGCTGCTCTTTCGGCGTGAGCCCTTTACTTCGGCGGACTCGCGGTACCGACTGGCCGTGTGCTGCCCATCGCACCGCCGCGGCTGACAGGCGCATAACCCAGCTATTTCTCGTGACAAAAACCCGCACGAAAAAGGCACCCACTTGGCGGCCGTCCGACCCGTCTGCCTGCGGAATTCGAAGCCCGCGCAAGAGCGGGGCTGTACCGGGGGCTGGCCCCCCGTGCTTTGCAAGCTTCACCGCCAAAACGAAGGCGGCCAAAAGCAGAGGCTTCGAGCGTCATGTGGCCCCGGCAGATTTCCAGCACAAGCGTTGAGCGCTTCACCGGTGCAGCTCGCAGTCGCCGTCACGCCAACACACGGAGTCACTGCGTGCAGTGTCGACGATTCACTTGAAGCTGTATGGGCGCGAGGTGGCACCGCGGGAACCAGATGCAAGGGTGCCGCCATTCTTTCGCAAAGCCGTGGGATCACCGATGGCAAGTTGGCTTGCTGGCACAAGTTTGCCTGGATTCTGCCTGAGCCAGTCTCCGCAACTAGCGCCGCAACCTCGCATCCAGGTACACACGACGGACCTTGAGAAGACGGAAGTGTCCTCCTCCATCCCAAGGCGGAAGTTCTCAAGGCTGCGAGCATTTTTGTCGGCAGAGGCGAAATGCCGTTTGGACTCGACCCATCTTCCTGACGCGCCCACAGTAGCATCAGCTCATCATTTCAGTGACCCGAAACGGTCAGCAGACGGGTCGGCCATCTTCACATGGGTACCCCACCCCACCTTTCTCGCAAAAGTATCCTCTTCTGGCTACCGCCTTTAGTAGCTTGCCACCCCTCTATCCCATGTAAGTTGTCGGCCGCCCTGCCTGGTCAGACGGGACGGGTATCCAGCCCCACCTATGCGGGGTGATGCGCGGCGAGTCACCGTTCCGCTCTCTTCATCGCCCAGGCCAATGCGGCGGCGGCTAATGCGCCCGGAGGCGGATATGCCGCCCCCGCCGCCCCGCCTCTTCCTCTCTCGCGCAGGTCGCCCCCTCTATCGCTACAGCGCCCGCGCCGCTACGCTGTGCCCACGCTGGGCCTGCGCAGTCGACGCGCGAGCCGCGCTTGCCCCGGCACCAGCCGCCCCCGTCCCGTGTCGCTCCGTCGTCCCTGCACACGCCCCTTGACGACGCAAGTCGGTGGTGTCCGCACCGCCAACAGTGCGGCTCTCGACGCCTTGAAGCCGCTGGGAACCTGCACTGCCGGCGTGGAACGCCTCCCACCCCCGCTAGTTTCAATGCTGCAGCGGCGGAAGGCACGGCACCGCTAGCGCCTGCATCTCGCGTCTCCACATGACCACGAGATGGTCGCGTCGAGCCGCATCTCCAGCTCGTCCCGCCCCGGAGCTCCAGCCTTTTCGCTGTACGACGCGGACGAGGAGCGCAAGACAAGCGCGAAGCGCATCTTCGTGGCGATGTGCCCAGTCTGCGGCCCGAAGCGCCGACCCGAAGCGCCGACCCGAAGCGCCGCGGCGGCAAGTCCGACCGCTCACTCGCGAGTGCGATGGAGATCGTGCAGGCTTCCTTCCAGGCGTCCTTCGACTCGCGCGTGGAGCGGCTCCAGGAGGCGGAGCTGGCCGAGCTGCGCACGGTACGCCCGTCGGCCTCGCTGCGCTCGTATACGTAGACGCAGCGCTGGCGTCTCTCACTCTCCCTCCGCCTGAACATGGCAGATCTTCCGCTACTTTGACACGGACGGCGACGGCGCCGTGGAGGCCGGCCAGGCCTGCCGCATGTTCGCTCTAGTACGTGCAGCAGCGCTCGGTCCCCTTGTACACACAGCACAAACTCTTACTTGTCACCTTTTTCGGGTTTCTTCACGCCCAGCTCGGCCTCCAAGTGAACGTTGTACATGTCCAAGAACTGGGGGAAGTCTACCTCAGTGGTATGATCCGAACGTGTACAAACCAAGAAGTTCTACTACACGTGGTACTCGTGGTACATGCAGTACGGGTAGTGCATGTACTTGTCGTACATGTTGACTGACCTCGCCGTTCTGTGGGTCCGTCTTCCCCCACTTAGAGTTCATGAAGATCGTGGACAGCCACGTGGCTGCCAGTCGCGTGGGCCCACGAGAGCGTGGAGAAGCCGAGTCTGGCGCACTGGGCAGCGCCGAGGACGACGAGCTGCGGCAGGACCTGGCGCTGAGCGCCGAGAGCGTCCAGCAGCGCAACGAGAAGCTCTGGGAGGCCGAGTGGGCTGTGCTGGACACGTACGGCCGCGGCCGCGTGACGCTCTCCGAGCTGCGCATTTTCCTGGCCAGCTGCGCGTCCACACTGTCCCTGCACGACACTGTGCGCTTCGTTGAGAGCTACGGCGGATCGTAAGGACGAACAGAGCGGACGGAGCTTTGTACCTGGCTACTTGACGCGTGACTAAGTGCGCTGTTTGGCTTGGTGTTCCTCTCTGGACTGTGCTGTAGCGAACATGACTCGGCGGAAGAGCTCGTGCTCACCAAGATGGGCTTCCTCAAGTTCCGACGCGAGTACACGGCCAAGAACGGCGCCGTCTCGGAGAGCGCGTACTCGTCGGACGAAGGCGACGAAGACGCAGACGGAGACGACACGCCCGTGGACTTGGACCAGCAGCTTCGCGATCTCGCGGCCCCCGAAGGTTCTTCACGGCCAAAGCAAGGGGGTTCCAGTGAAGATGACGCTGCGGTGCGGTCCCAGCCACTGCAGGGAGGCGGTCGTGCGCCCAGCGACGACGCCTATGGCTCGGACACGCGTGCTCTGAGCGCCAGAGAGGACGCGGCGCTTGAAGTGGACCCGACTGCGTTCTTAGAAAGCGACGAGAGCGACGACGACGCGGACGCTCCGGACGAAGACGACGCTGGAGCTGCGTAGACGACGCCCCAAGCTTGTGAACGAGCTGCTATTGGTCGGTTAAGCCTCAAAACTCCCGTGTTCAGGGGTGAATCACCTGAAGATCTACACTTCTCGACCTGGAGGGAGTCTGGAATAAGACGATTTTGCCTGGGAGATCCCTCTTAGCCACAGAACCTGGCAAACCGTCGGCCGCTGTCCTAGATCTGTCTGGCCGTCCAGGTGGACACGGCGTGCGCCACGGTGGTCCAGGCCGGCAGCGCGTCTATGAACTCGTGCATCTCGGGCGTGAGCTCCTCGAGGAAGTGGCCCACGAAGGCCACGTCCATGGGTTGGTCGCCCACGGCTTCGACCCAGAAGTGGTAGCTGGACGGCACGGCGCCGCTGCAGAACTGCAGGATGTAGGCGTCCTCGGCCTCGGGCACGGGTCCACTCACGCCGTCGCCCAGCGACCAGGACGTGAGCGTCGTGGTCTTGGCGTCAATGAAGAGGTTCAGGTGCGACGGGCCCGTGAACACAAAGTGGACCGTGCGACGGTCCGTCTCGGCCGAGTACGTGGACGAGATCACGTCCAATCTAGCACAGAAGGACAACGCGAGACCGTCAGAAAACCGGAGCGTCCTCCACGAGCAGAACCACCGCGCAGGAGGACGCCGGGGGACACGTACTGAGGCTTGAGCGCGCTGGTGGCGACCACCGGCGCGGCTGACGGGAGGTACCACGACTTGGTCTCCGGGAGCATGTGCTTGACTGGCAGCGACCAGGGCATGTGGCCGTAGACGCCCGCGTGATCGTGCAGCGCCTCAGGCGCCACGTGGACGCGCGCGTCCTTCCACTGCGTGTCGGCCAAGTGCGGTGTGATGGGGGCCGGCCCACGGAAGTCGAGCGAGTTGATCCAGAGCCCCGAGTCCGTCTGCACGTCGCCGTTGGGCAGCATCAGCTCCCGGTGCACGTGCTGCACGAGAAGCCGCTTGGGGCAGTCGTCCGAATACGGATTGCTACGTCCCTCAAGCCACAAGCCGCCAGTGGAACGCACAGGTTAGGCAAGGCGAGGAGAAGAGATACTACACGTAGTACGTACTGGATCATGCGGGAC
The DNA here is from genome assembly GCA_023338205.1 of Halophytophthora polymorphica. Lineage (NCBI taxonomy): Eukaryota > Oomycota > Peronosporomycetes > Peronosporales > Peronosporaceae > Halophytophthora > Halophytophthora polymorphica. The sequence goes on along the minus strand of JAADYJ010000215.1, from coordinate 2,561 downwards.
GTACCGGATCGAAGCGAAGGCCGTAGCGGCCAGCGTGAGCACGACGAAGACGTTGCGCAGCAGCTGGAGCTGGCGAACGGGCAAGAAGCAGAAGACGCGGCTCGAGTAGGCGGTGAGCACCACGACGATGGCGCAGAGCAGCAGCGCCAGCACGACGTCAGGCGGCACCACGGGCCCGCTTCGGCCCAGCAGCGGCACGAAGAACATGAGTGCGATGGCGAAGCAGCTCATGGTGTGCAGCACGGGCACGACCATGGCGCCCAGCGAGAGGACGAGGTAGCCGCTGGCCGAGAAGATGCGGAAGCGCTGCAGCAGTTGGCACAGCAGCTGGCCCGCGAGCGGGAACAAGACCCAGACGGCCACAATGTAGCTCGAGATGAGCCCGGCCAGCATGCACACGAGCAGCAGCGCCAGCCAGAGGCTCAGCGTGGCCTCGAAGAGGCTCTCCTCGAGTCGCCAGAGCGCCTCGGAGGCCAAGCGGCCGTGCTTGAGCTGCAGCGTCGAGGCCAGTTGGTGCAGCATGGCGGCGAACGCAGGACACACGAAGAGGAAGCCCGCCAAGTATGGCTGCGAGTACCACGCCAGCGGAGCGTAGAGGCTCAGGAGCACGCCCACGGTGAGCGCGGCCGCGAACGCCGCGCCGGAACAGCGCATGAGCAGAGCAAAAGCGGCCAGACGCTCCGAGAAGGACACGGGCGAGAGCAGCAAGTGCACACTGGCGAGTGCAAGCACGGCGCCGCAGAGCGTGAAGGCCACGGCCTTGCTCGTGGTGACCATGGTGACGCCCGCCACGTCGAAGAAGAGCGTGTTGGAGCTCTGCGGCGAGGCCGCCACCTTCTGCAAGCGGCCGGGCTGGTCGGCTAGCTGCATCACGACGCCCGCGACGTTGTCTCCGAGCCGCTGGACGGCTCCGGGCTGGATGCGGGACACGTCGTCCAGCGTCGTGTGGTAGACGTAGCCGTTGGCAATGTAGGCAAAGTCCATGCCGGCCACGTAGCCAAAGTCGCGGTACACGCGGTAGTCCGTGTCGGCCGGGATCACGCCCGTCTGGAAGACCTCCTGCGCGATAATGCTCGCGTGCGGGTACTTGGCGCCCTGCGCGTAGGCGAGCGAGAGCTCGTCGCTGCCTGTTTGGAAGAGCAGCTCGCGGCCTCCAGCGCCCGCGGCCTCGAGGTTGATAAAGGCGCGGATGGTTTCGGTCCACGGGTGCTGCGTGATGAAGCCGTGGGCCGCCTGCATGATGGTCTCTTCGGCGCCGTTAAAGTTGAAGACGATGGACGCGTGCTGCGGCGGTTGCTGAACGAATAAGCGCAGCAGTTCCACCATGATGGCCACGTTCACGCCGTCGTCCGAGGCGGCGGCCCCGCCGATGGCGGCGTCGTAGTGTGACGAGATCATGAGCGAGTTGTTGCGCGCTTCGGCCGACGCGTGCGCCGGCGAGACCTTGACCAGGATGTTGGTCACGTTGGCGTAGATGTTCTGGAACTGCGCGATGAAGTCCAGGCCAAAGGCGCCCGACGGCCGCTGCACGTCCACTTCCACGCTCACGCCGTCCGGCTTGGACGCGCGGATGGCTTGGATCTGCAGCAAGCAGCGCACACAGCACTGAGTGCGCTGCAAGTGGCTGCAGCGAGCACATTGCAACGAATGGAGGCGCACAGGCAAGACAAAGTGGACGTACTTGCTGCAGGAGATACGCCGGCGTGGCCTCCTCGTTGGCGCGCGAGCCCACGGGGCGGTAGCCGAAGCTCATGATCTCGTCCAGCACGACGCGCGCGCGCGCCTCAGAGAAGACGTCTTCGGGCGCGTCCAGCCCCTCGGCCGGCGGCAGCCACGAGTGCCAGTAGCCCACGGTCGCGTAGGCCGCGGCGTAGAAGGTGAGGAAGCCCAGCACCAGCAACAGCCCGCTGGGCACGCTGGCGCGCGAGGCGCTGAAGCGGCGTCGCGGCGCCTTCTCCCCTTGCTGGGCCTGCGCGCTCGTGGCCGGCAGCTCCTGCTGGGCGCGGCGCTGGCGTAGCTCCGCCATCTTGCTCCGCTGGACGATGATGACACTCGAGGAATGAGCGAGGTGGCTGTGATGATGGGGCTGGCAGAAAGATGGCAGCCTTTTCCGCCAATGGGAACGGCAGGCGACGTAATACTGGCTTCTGATTGGGGAAGAGAAAACGGGTTTGGCTCGGACCCGCGGGTTTGTGCGTCAACTTGTCTTGAATTCGTCCACTACAAAATCCAAGTACACCCTGATGCCGTCGGGAATTCCAGAATTCCCGACGGCATCAGGGTGTACTTGGATTTTGTATGCTGTGGTTTCAAAGCGCTTAAAACTGCGCTTATCTCAGTACTTGGTGCTCGGAAAATCTACGTTAAATTCGCTCATTGGCTGCGCTTACAAAACCCAAGTACACGGGCCTGTCGAGGAAATTCCGGAATTTCCCAGCAGGCCCGCCGTCCGCTTCATTTTCGAAGTGCGAGAACCCAGTCAAGATGTACACGATGTAAGCCGGCTCCTGCCGGAGGCCTTGGTGGCGACGTATGCGGACCGGAGGTTGGTGCAAAAGCTC
>JAADYJ010000214.1:0-30440 GCA_023338205.1 Halophytophthora polymorphica | reverse complement strand
GACACGCGCGGCGCGTTGTTACCCGTGAAGAAGGCCGTGTCTACGTCCACGAGGTCAACAGCGCCGCGCAGCCCGAGCGCCAGCAAACACCAGTCGTGGCCCGGCGTGCGCTTGCGTCGCGACTCCCAACCGTCCATCCACCAGCCAAAGCTCGTGAATTTGTCGGAATTGGTCACGGGCTCCTCGGGCAGGAGCAGGTGGTGCGCCGGTGCGAACCACTCGTCCGTCGCGAAGAGCACTCTGCCGCCGTAGGCCGCGCTTGCCAGGTCCGTGAGCTGCTCCGCCTGCTTCTCCATCCTGTGGTGGCTGTTGCTTAGGATTTGGTGGGTTTCTCCAGAAATTGGATTTGACGTTTTATGGAGGGAGTCCTATGTTTTTCTCTACTCCAAAAGTGGACTCGCCACGCTTCAAAGTGCTCGGATGCAGCCGTCCGCGTTCGCCAACGCGCTGCAGGAGTGAGTGTCCAAGGACTACCTCTTCGTGCTGGCCCTCCTGGCCATGGTTCTCTTCAGCGACCTGCGTACCGCCAAGTACGAGCACCTCATGCAGGACGAGCGCGCCAAGAAGCTCCAGAAAGTTGCTGCTGTCAACACTAGCTTCTTGAGTTCCCAGTGTCATCTACTCCAGTCGTTGCTGCCTTATGGTCACTGGTGGTCCAGTAGCGACGCGGTGTTCCATCGTTGGAGGGCGAGTCGTATAGGTTTCATCGGTGCCGCTACTGCTGTCCTAATCTTAGCCGGCGGGCGCCCACGTGAGCCGTTGCGTGCAACGACTTCCTTCCTTCCTTCCTTCCTTCCTTCCAGCCAATCCAAGCGCAAGCAGCAGAGCGCAAGACAGCGCAGCGCGTACCTTGCCGCCAGCGTGGAGAACTTTGAAGTGTGCCTACTAGGCACACTTCAAGGCACTACCTCCCGTCCGTTGCCTGGTGGTGCGAGGAAGCCATCTAGTTCTTGAGATCCATTGGGTGGAAGGAAGATGGATACGAACCGCACGAGTCTGTCTCTTGGCGCCTTCTGGCGGGAAAAAGAGGCGCCAAAAGGAACTCCGAACGCGAGGTTTTTCAATCGGACCCTGCGTTGGTTTTGCGTCGCCGGCACTTGGTCACTTTCCATCCGTGCAAGGCACCTTGCGTTGGCTGCCTTCAAGACAGCAAACGCTGCGCCGCGCCTAAAAAAGCGCGAGCATCGCCATCCGTGGCGGTGCCTCGCTGGAGAAACCGCCACCTCCTGTATTTTATCCACGCCGTTGCATTGGTGAAAAACCTCGCATACAGTTTAGGCGCCAACGGCGAAGTAGCTCCTCGCATTGCTGATATCCTGACTGTATGAACTGTGCCAAGTTTCAGACTGAACACGCTCAAGAAGCCATTTCTTTGTTTAAGCCGCTAGTAAGGCTGCTATTGAAGCCCAGCGTCTCCCTCCAGTTTACTAATACTCTGTGTAATCCGATACATCGGTTTAGAAAGTATGTTACATTGGTTTGAGTCGGTTTTCTTCGGCTCAAAACAACGACAGCGAGAAAAGGGGAAGGAAGAGTCACCTGAGCAAAGTAGCGCCGCGAAGAGCAACGAGCGAAGCCGAAGAAGCAACGACGGCCGCGCGCACGAGCCGTGCCGCAGCCATGGACATGGACACCACAGAGCCCGTGAGGCGGCTGCCCAACGAGACGCCGCGCAAAATGCTCACCGAGGGGCTCATGGCCACGTTCAACACCATCAACTTGGTGCGTGTGAAGCCGTTTCTCCTTCGTTCTCTCTCTGCCTTCGGCAGGGGAGGCCCAAGTCGGAGACGATGGAAGCTCTGGAGGCGGACTGCCTGCCTGCACGTGGGGCGACGATGGTGCTGGTGGCCTTCTGGCTGGCTGGCTGGCTGGCGGTTGGAGGCGCTCGGATGACGAGACGCTGACCGGGCTGGCTGCATGTGTCTTGTGTCGTGTGGCTAAATACGTGGACAGAACTACTACCAGAAACTCAAACCGCAGCAGCCTGGTGTGGTGAAGAGGAAGAAGAAGAAAGATCTGTCGGGCAACTACCAGTTCGCCGAGCCGGGCAAGGTGGAGAACTTCGGCAACGGCCGCTACGTCGTCCGCGGACGTCAACTTGGCGCGGTACGCAGACGCGTTGGTTGGCCCCTCCAAGGATATCATGGCTAGAGTAGTGAGCTCAGGAGGACTGACGTGTCGTATCTGGAACTTGGTGTGAACAGGGCTCCTTTGGGCAGGTGGTGGAGGCGCTCGACATCTCGACGGGCAAGCAAGTGGCCATCAAGATCGTGCAGAAGAAACAACAGTACACGGACCAAGCGCAGAGGGAGATCAGCATCCTGCAGCACTTGCACCGCCCGCAGCACAACGCCACCAACTATATTGGTGCGTGACTGCTTGTTCTATCTGCTACTATGATGTCGGGCTGTCGTGCTCACGCCGTTGTGCAACGCTGTGTGGTCGCTGTTACTGGCCTATTTGATTTGAACAGTGCGCTTGACGGACGCATTCATGCACGAAGGCCACCAGTGCTTAGTGTTCGAGCGACTGGGACCCAACCTCTTTGACGTGCTACGCGGCACCAACTTCCGCGGCACCAGCTTGAAGCTGCTGCGCAAGTTTACTCGGCAGATCCTGACTGTACGTGCCACCTGCCTGCTTGTCCATGTACCAGCCAGCCGTTGTTCTGTATGTGAGGTCGGCGTGAGGACTCAACGTCAGGGCTAAACGAACGGTGGTGGTGCTCTCCTACACAGGCGCTGGATTACCTGCGGCATCCCAATGTGAACGTGATTCACTGTGACCTGAAGCCGGAGAACATTCTGCTGGTGACGGCAGGCCACAGCTCGCTGAAACTCATCGACTTTGGCAGCTCGTGCCTTACTCAAAACCAGATCCACCGCTACACGCAGAGCCGCTTCTATCGCGCGCCCGAGGTGCTGCTGGGCATGAAATACACGGCGGCCATCGACATGTGGAGTCTTGGCTGCATCCTGGTGGAGATGCACACGGGCAAGCCGCTGTTCTGTGGCTACGACGCGTGTGACCAGCTGCATCGCATCGTCGACGTGTTGGGGTTGCCTCCGCGAGAGATGATTGCCCGCGCGAACTCAAACTACCGTCGTGCGTTCTTCGAGGAGGCCGTGGTAGTGGAAGGCAATAGCACCCACGTGGAGTATCGTATGAAGGTGCACAAGGTGGTGGTTCCCAAGGGAGTGGGAGTGGTGAGTTTGCATCGCATTGCCATGCGCTAGCGCTTTGAGGTTCCGCGACATTGACCATGGTACTGACGTGTGTACTTGTGGGGCCACTGTGTAGATACCCGAAGGCCCGAAAACACTAGCGGAGGTCCTCCGAGGGGCAGAAAAGTACGGTTCACTGAATCATGACCCGGAGCAGTACGAGATGCTGCAAGACCTCGTGTTGCGCATGCTGGACTACAAGTACGTTGCTCCTTCGCCGTTGGATAAGGTATTTGGACTGCGGTGTGGCCGCCTGCCCCGTTCTGACTATCCTGTGACTTGAAATGCGTACACCAGTCCGGAAACGAGGATCACGCCGGCGGAGGCGATGCAGCATCCATTCTTGACGGGAATGCGTCAAATGCCGCCTGACGCATCGGTGAGTGACGCGTTGGTATTGCGCCCTGTGTCTGTGCAGCATGCCAAAGGTGATACAAAGACTCACGCATGTGTGTGTGCAGATGGATACTCCGGAGCAGGGGAGATTCAAGTACATGCGTCGCTCGAGCATGAACGACGTGCACGGCCGCAACTCTGAGACCCAGATGCCACCGCTGAACCGCGCGAAGCAGCGCCGGTTCCTGGACAAGCCGAACGGGCGATGAGTGGTCGGCGTGCCAGATGATCAGGTAGGGGGCCAAGGACGGACCTCCTCAAGGACCAGGGCACCTGGTGCACGCCATGCTTCCCAGTTGGCGGGCTGCCAGGTTGTCCAGCGCGTTGGACAAGGAGAACTCGTCGCACCTCTTGGATCTCCCGTGACAACGTCGCTGACGGCTCCATAAGGTGCTGGCTGCTTTTCCGATGTGAATTGGGCATCCTGGTTGCTAGCTGCTGCATCAAGGCAGTGAACGCGACACGAACTCTCGCTGATGGTCCAGACCTCCGCAGGGCGTCCACATCGAGGTGACTGGATCCCCAAAGGCCAAGATCTGACGCTATCGCCTCGGTGACTGCTGAGGCCAGCGTGTCATCGTGCATGACCACGTCACGTCGGAGAACTCGTCCCCCGGATGAAGGGGGCAACGAGGAGGCAGAGATCAGTGTGGGCAGGACTTAATGCATCCTGCCTTGGCGAATGCCACTTGGACACGAGTCGGGTGTCGAGCGTGGAGCATCGGGTAGCAAGCAGCTTCAAGATTGGAAGAGACCGACGGAAGGAAGACGTGAGTTGAGGAAGACATTGAGAGTAGCGGAGCGCACTAGAATAGCCGCGAACTGAAGTAGTAATTCAAAACCAGGATTTCCAACAACCGCAGCTACTGTCGGTCCACAATTACCAACAAGACGAGGAGATACGAACGGATGAGTTGTAAAAGCTCCGAGCAGAAGCCTTCGGTCCCGACCGGATGGTGGAGCTGGAGGGCAGCAACCTCGGCTCGTCGGGGCGGTCGTATTACTAGGTGCGCGTGGGCATTAATCCGTCGGTCGCGGTCCTATCCTTGCAATGCTCGCAATGCACGTCATTCCCACGACGTCAGCACCTGCGCGCAACTGTGAGCGCTCGTCCGTCCTCGCCGTGGCCACGTAGCTCAACCTGCGACGCCTAGTTCTCGCCCTGGCGCTTGAGGTAGTCCAGCAGCACGTTGAGCGCGTGCGTCTCCTCGCCAAAGTCCGTGATGACGGCGCACGAGGTGGACACGACCTTGCGGGCCTCGCCCAAGCTGTCGATCTTGCACAGGCCGCACCACTCGCCGAGCTGCTTGCCCGACGGCACCAGGATGAGGTTCACGCCGTGCTCCTCGCAGAGCGCGCGCACCAGCTTGCTGTAGCTGGGCTCGTCGCAGTCCTGCGACAGGCAGCAGAGGCGCGCGCGACGCGAGTCGAGCGCCTTGGCCGCCTCGTGCAGGCCGCGCTTGAGGCCGTCGTGGATGAGCGCCTTCTTGAGCACCTCCTTGAGCGCGTCCATCTCGCCCAGCTCCTTGGGCACCTCGACCTCCGCCACAACTTCCTCAGCCGACATGATTCTCTTCTTTGCTGGAGTCCTCGGAAAAAAGCTTTTACGTAATGGCGCCCAGCAGCCTTTGTCGCCGCCACCAGCGCCCAAGCCATTTGACTGGACCAGAGCGGCGACGCCCGATTCAAACCGTTTTTAACCGGTACGTCACGGTCGCTACTAAAACAAGGTCGGTTGATGGTTGGGTCCTCGGTATTGTGCCCTCTCTCGAGTCGGACACGTGCTCGGATTCCGGACCCTGAAGGCCACACACGCTGGAGCAGATCGCCAGGGCGGCCATGAAGGGCATGAGGCGCTTGGAGGCGGCGGCGCGCAGCGCGTTACGGCGCCACGAGGCGCAACGCGCGGCGCCCTTGATGTGCGGACACCTGCTGCCTGCGTTCCAGACGCGGCTGATGTCCATGGGGCGTGGCTACCGCAACATGGACGCGCTGTACGTCGGGCAGGACTACGCGCGGCAGGTGGAGCAAAAGTTCAGCAAGCTGTCGGGCAAGGAGCCCTGGGAGCCCGAGCGCGAGCACCTGCAGGATGTGAAGCGCTCTTGGGTGGGGCCCGAGCCTACGCTTAACGAGCTGGTGCGCGAGGACGTCCCGCTGGCCCGGAACCTCTTCCGCAACGTGCTGCAGCAGCACTACCCCAAGGAGATGCAGATGTGGAACAAGTGGGCCGTCATGGTGCGTTCGCTGTGTGGTTTTCCTTGCGACAAGTGGTGTTTCTATCGCGGTACCGTCCGTCGACAATCTTTTCCATGCGGTAACCAAATGCGCTGCTGCTGCTGCTCGGGGCTGGACGACAGGAGTGGAAGGCCGGGAACTACGACCTCGCGCGCATGATCTTCTCCAAGGCTGCGCGCGTGTCCTTCGACGAGGACCTGTGGCAGTCCTGGGCGTCCATGGAGCTGGAGACCAAGAACCTGGCGGAAGCCAAGCGGCTCTTCAAGGTGATCCTCGCCACGGACCCGACCAACCCCATGGCTGGTCTGGGCATGGCGCTCTGGCACGCCGAGGCGGGGCATCAGGACGAGGCGCGCGAGCAGTTCCACAAACTGGAAGAAGAGCATCCGGACGACGTGCTGATCCTTCAGGCCTTTGCCGTCTTTGAGGCCAAGTGCCAGCGCCTGGCAGTGGCTCGCAACCTCTTCCAGACGATCGTGGACCACCCGAACGCCAACGCGCAGGTGTGGCACGCCTGGGCCAAGGCGGAATACGACGCCGGCTTCTACAAGAACTGCCTCACGGTCATCACGCGCGCCTTCCGCACCTTCCCCACGCACAAGTGGCTCATCCTACTGAGCGCCATGGCGCACTTCAAGCTGGACGACGTGTACCAGGCGCGCCGCGCCTACCGTCGGCTGATCGACGGCGGCTTCTACGTCGAGCCCGCGGCCTACAACTCGTACGCCATGCTCGAGGAAGAGCTGGGCTACGAGGAGGCGGCCATGGGGCTCTACGTGGAGGTCCTGGCGCGGCATCCGGACCATGTGCCCAGCCTCATGTCGTTGGCCATCCTGCACTACAAGCGTAACCACCTGCGCAACGCCCGCAAGGTGTTCGAAAACGCACTCGGCAAGCTGCAGCACACGGGGCCCGTGCTCCACGCCTGGGGCGACTTTGAGGAGCAGTACGGCGACCTCGAGAACGCCCGAGAGCTGCTGGAGGAAGCCACGAACCAGCAGCCCACGAACATTGGGTCTTGGCGGACTCGGGCCCGGGTGGAGGCCAAACTGGGCAACATTGAAGCGGCACGCGCCGTGCTCACGATGGCCAGCCAGCATGTGCCCAACGACATACCGCTGCTCGTGGAACTGGCCAAGATCGAGCAGCGACGACGCAAGCTGCCGGCGGCGCGCGAGGCGCTGGAGAAGGCGCTGGCGCTGGACCCTTGCGCTGCTGCTGTGTGGAACATGCGCGCGCTATTGGAGCTGCCGCACAACCCGGAGCGCACGCGTGTGCTGGTGGAGAACGCGCTCGGTTCCATTCCCGAGTACGAGAAGAAGAGCTGGAGTATCCTCATGTGCACGTACGGGCGCGCGTTCGCGGCGCTGGGCGACTTCAAGCAGGCCGTGGCCGCCTTCCAGCGCTCCTTCAAGCTCCGCCCCAAGAACTGGGAGACGCACGTCATCTACGCCGAGAGCGTGCTCATGCCGAACGAGGCCTGGGGCGAGGCGCGCAAGCACCTCACGGCCGCCAGCCAGCTGCTGCCACGCAGGGACCGCCGGCACAAGCAACTCATGCGCAAGTTGCGCGACGTCAAGGTCAAGGACGACCAACAGAAGCTCGAAGCACAGAACGAAGACGAAGACGAAGAAGACGAAGAAGATGAGGACGAAGAAGATGAGGACGAAGAAGATGAGGACGAAGAAGATGAGGACGAAGAAGATGAGGACGAAGAAGAAGAGGGGGAAGAGAATGAAGAGGACGAAGCGGACGAGGGCCACCGAGAAGAGAGTTCCTAGCAGTACCAGTAGGTGGAGGAATGTGCGGGCCAAGTTGATGAAGGCGTCCTAACTTTGGGATCCATGATTCACCATCTAGCTAGATGAACAAATCAACGTCTCCAGCGCCGCTGGCCGCCACCAATCGCGTCTCTGCTGTCGTACTGGGGTGGAACTCGGCGCAGATGCAGGGCGTATCCCGCGCGTAAAGCTGTCGACTGAGTGCAATGACGCGGCTTCCAGTCGTCCGGTAGAGCACTAGGCGGCCCGCAGCATCGCCCGAGGCCCAGAGGCTGCCCTGAGCATTGAAACTGCATTGGATCGCGTAGCCTTGGACCTCGTGGCCGCCTACAAAGCGTCGTGGCGGCCGAGGCGCTCCTGGGTTCCGGGCGTCGGGCGGGCCTTTCAGGCGCTTGTAAGGCGGCTCGGAGGAGAAGAGCGACGCGTAGTTGCCGCTGCATTGCGCCGCAAAGAGCGGCCGCCGGGGATGCAAACGCAAACTCGTGTGGGCCAGCATGTCGCTGTCTAAACGGTCGAAGAGCAGAGTTGCCGCTCGCCAGTCCCATACCAGCAGCGTCTGGTTACTGGCGTCGCGCTGTCGAATCCCCGCACTAGAGACGAATCGCTGGCCATCAGAGAGGGCCAATAGGTCGTGAACGTCACCAAAGGACCTGGAGAAGGTGGCCACAGGATGCTGAGGCTCCACACGCAAGTCGTAGGCGTAGATACAGCCGCGATCGGAGCCCAGCAGCGCCAGATGCGGCTCCGTCGGGTGGAAACTCACGGCCGTGACGCGCTCCACACGCTCTGAAGCCGGTGCCGAGTGCTGGCGTCGCAGATTCTGCAGTGTCTGGCCCGTCTCGGCGTCCACACAACTGGCCAGGCCATCGTAGCCGCCCGTGAGCACGCAGGCTCCGTCCGGAGCCCACTTGGCGCTCTTGACGCCCAGCGCGTGGTGCGTCAACGTGCGAAGGCAGTCGCTTGACGAGGAGCTCCAGAGACGCACAGTGGCGTCCATGGACGCGGACAAGAAGAGATCAGGCTGGCGTGGGTGCCACTGCAGCAAGCTCACGGCCTTGCGATGGCCTATGAACGTCCGCCGAGTCTGCATTCGCAGCAAAGAGGACGACTTGGCGCTCATGTCGGCGGTGCTGGCAGCGCTGTCTGCATCGTTGGGTCGTGGGGCTGTCGACGCGCGGGCCTTCTCTGTACCAGACTGCGTCACTGGAGTGCACGCCGCAGACGCAGCGCTGGCTTCGGAGTGGCGTCGCCGACGTTGCCGCTTGGCCGCGTAGCCGCGGAAGGAGAAGGCGTCCTCCTCGCGCGTGCTCCAGTGCGAGAGCTTTCGCGCGCGACCGGCGAGCTGTTGAGCCACCTGGCGCCGCCGTAGCTCGTCTACTGGACCTACAGCAGCTGAAATGCCTGTGCCGAGTGTGGCGGGCGCTGCAGTAGCTGCAGGCGAAGCAGGCGGCGACGGCGAAGAAGACGAAGACGACGCATATTCAGCGAGTAGCTCCATGGCGTGAATTGGTCAGGCGAGGAGGTCAGGCTGTCGTCCCCTAGCCGCTCACCCTTCACTGGTCCCATTCCCTGCAGCGCGAGATATGCACCAATCCGCATCGCTCATTCCCCTCCGTTTAACATTTTCGCCAATCTCCATCGCGGACCTCCACCCGATTCAGCCAATCATCACGCTGCATCGTCTGCAACGGCGGAAAACTCGACTTCGGGAGTGATGCAAGCGAGCGTCAGTCGGCGATCGAGCACCTCGGACGACAGCAGCAGCAGGAAGAGCAACGCGATGGCCGGCGTGGATGGAGAAAGCGCAGCTGCGGCGCCGCAGGACGCGTCCGTGGACAGCAAGACGCGTATGTACCAGGTGGGGGACTTTAGCTGGATGGAGGACGAGCGCTACGGCGGCAAGAAGTCGCTGCTCACGCGCATGAAGGAGGACCCGCTCGTGCCGCTGGGCTGCGCGCTCACGACGGCCGTGCTGCTGGGCGGCCTCGTGACCTTCCAGCGTGGCCAGTCCAAGCTGGGCAACGTCTTCATGCAGGCGCGCGTGGTGGCGCAGACAGGCACTGTCATGGCCATGGCGGGCGGCGCCATGTTTGCCGCAAAGAAGAGGGAGGACGACGGCGTCAAGCCGCAGAGCTACGAGGAGCGCTTCAACATCGACTACCGCAGCCGCAAGTAGCTGCCAAGCGGTGTCTCCCGAGCTGTCGCTAGGCATCCAGGGGCCCTGCGCTGGGCTCTCGGCCCCGAGACGCAAGCACACGCTCTAGTGGCTCCTGGTCTCACCGTCTGGACGCGCTGCACTCACCTGTCCGGCCGCATGCAGCGGAGAATCTGTCGTTGGCGTCCAGACGACTCTGTCACTCCCACACGAGAGGGAATAAGGCCGAGTAGCGCCTCGCATACACGCCGGACCGCCAACACTTGTAAGCCAAAGCAACCAGCACTTTGTATTCCACTTCGGTCTCGCACCAGACTTTGCAATCATCCCCAAGGGTCGCGATCCTGTGTATTGGCACAGCACGTCCCGGCATGAACAGCTACTTGCGGCGCGCGTGCCGCTCGGAGCAGCAGCTGCTTAACGAGCTGGGCAAGCTGCAGGGCGCCTCGGAGCTCTCGACGCGGAAGCTGGGCGAGCTGCTGCGCGAGCTGAGCTTCTTCCACGCCAGCAGCGCGGCCGGCTCCGTCGCTGTCGTGCAGCTGCCGCACGCGCTCGTTCGAGGCCTCGTGGCGCTGCTCCCGCGGCTGCAGGAGCGCAAGGAGGAGCAGCAGCGCCTCGCGCGGCTGGCGCTCGCTCTGCTCGCGCGGCTCGTGGACCAGTTCGAGCTGCAGACGCGTCTCGCGCTGGCCGCCAGACACGCGCCCAGCTTCGACCTGAGCGACGTGGCGCTGCGCACGCTGCTGGCCACACTAGCGCCTGCTGCGCGCAGCCCCACGACGCCGCGGCAGCTCGCCAGCCTCCGCGTGTACGCGCAGCTCTGTCGCGTCTTCCGCGAGCCGGACGAGCTGCTCGCCTGTGCCGCGACGTTGCCTCCTTCTGGCAGCAAGAGCGACGGCAAGCGACGCGTTGGCGCTTCGCCTGCGCTTCTCGCGGCCGCTGGCGGCGCTTGCCACGCCCTGCGCTTCCACCTCGCGCCGTGCCAACAAGTGCTAGCGCTCGACAAGCTCGTGCAGACGGCGTTCACGCTGCCAGCAGCCTCAGCATCGCGTCACGCGGCCGGGACATTAGTATCGCTCTTCGCGGCCAAGGAGCACGACGACACCGGGCAACCGCTCGCTGTGGCTGTGGCCAAGGCGCTCGAGCGCTTCCTACTGGCCGCTCGGCCGTCGACGCTCCGTCGCGGAGACTCGCTCACGTCCGTCTATCTCGTGCGCCTCGTGGGGCAGCTCCAGCGCCAGCTCGCGCCGCAGCCGACGGCCACTTCCGTCTGGGCCGGCGTCTTCGTCTCCAACGCGCTCACGGCTCTGCTTCAAGACTACGTCGCCGAGATCCTGCACGTCGCTACGGACGCCTCGCTCGCCTGCGAGGCGTCCGTGGTGCTAGCAGCGCTCGAGGAGGCTGTTCTCGGGTGCGCGAGCGTCCTGGGCGAGCTGCAGCTGCCTGCGAACGGAGGCCGCAGACGCGTCTTTGAGCTCGCAGAGAGCGTGCTGCTGTCCTTCCTCCCGGCCGCCAGCAGCATGAGCGACGCCCCGGCCGTCGCCAGGCTGCACCGCGTGTGTCGCGCCTCGCAGCTCGTGGCCGAGCGGCTGGACGCCGTGGCGTTGGAGCTCTCGGAGCCGTCTCCGACGACGCTCGACCGCGTCACGTCGCGACTCGCCGCGCTCTCCACGCACAGCAACGTCTTCCTCGCCCGCCAGGCGCTCGGTGCGTTGCTCTGGCTGCTGCCTCGGGACGACCACGTGGGCTGGGAGGAGCTAGCGCAGCAGCTCGAGGCGCTGCCGTCGGGTCGCATCCAGCCGGAGCACCGGGTCGTCCTCGTCGAGTCGCTCTTCCGTCGAGCGGTGTCGCTGCCCCAGACGCTCGGCGCTGCGGTGGACGTGGCCATGCTTGACGTGTGTCTGCGCGTCACGCTCGCCTGGTTCCAAGCGCGCGCGTGTGAGTGGCACGCGGCCTCGCTCCCAGCCGTCTGGGGCGTGGCGCTACGCGAGCAGCCGGCGGCCATGCGCGCTGCCGTCTTCTCCTCTCTCAACGACGTGCTCGACGCTCATTGTGCGCGCGCATCGGCTGAAGCCCACGCCGACGTCTTGGTCAAGCACAGCGCGCTGCAGTTTCTGGTCGACGGCGGGGCACGCCATGCCGTCAAGACCGAGACGTCCAGTCGCTCGCTGGTGCTCCGACTCGTCAAGCTCGCACTGCTGGCAGACGCCACGTCCCGCCGTCTTGGGCTCCACGCGCTTGTGCAGCTTCAGCACGAGGCGCAGCTCCAGGGCCACGTCACGCTCGCTCAAGAGCTCACCACGTGCTTGCAGCGTCTTGATCCTCTGCAGGCGTCCAGAGGCTCCAGCATGAGCGACGGCGACCACTCCAAGCTGCAGCCGGCGGTCCAGGACGCCCAGGGCCCTTCCTTCGGCCAGCTGGAGACTCGCAGCGCTCTTCCCTTCGCTTGATCGCCCGCCACAGCTTCTCTAGACACAGCACACGCCACAGTGAGCACCGCCTCCCCCTCACCCCCAACGCAGGACAGCCAGCCAAGCAGCACGATGCACGACGTCAAAGCAAAGCAAGTGTTTCGGGAGCGAGGACGACAGCAGACTCCGCCGCACGCTTTAGGGGTGCTTCTTCCTCTCGAGCGCTGTCTCTTCCCCTCTCGTCCTTGCGTCTCTCGGTCTCGAACTCGCCGCTGGCCACACACTCGTGCGTCCCCGGCCGGTCTCGCCGTACTCACCACTGCGCACGCCACGGCTGCCGGGCCCACCGCCTGCTCGGTCGAGCGCGCCGCGGCTGCCCCCTCGAGTCTCCTTCTTCTAGCTGTCGACTCGAGCGCCGCCTACTTGAACGTGTTGAAGTCGCGCACCTCGTTCACGATCTCCAGCGCGCGCTGCAGCAGCGTGCGCATCTCGTCGCAGTTGGAGCGGCGAGCGGCGATGTCGCCCGTCTCGGCCAGTAGCTCCGACAGCTTCTCCTCGCGGTAGAGCGACGACACGAGCTCGTTCTGGATGTTCTCCTTCGAGTGGCCCACCATGAAGCACATGATGGCCTTGGGCACCAGGTCCAGGAAGTTTTTCCGCACAATGTCAAAGTAGGACGCCAGCAGACTCTTGATGATCTCCGTCTCGATGCGCTCGCGGTCCGTCGGGTCCTCGCCCTGCCGCATGCTCACGGGCACTTGCGGCAGCTTCACCACGGCGGGCTTGGAGCTATGCGGCGAGCCTTCGCTGCTCTTCTTGCGGCCGCCGCCAAAGAACGACAACAGGCCGTTGCCGCTGTCCTGCTTTTCTTCTGCGGCGCCGTGTTGACCCGGAGCCATGCCCGGCTTCATGCCTTGGCCGCCAGGTCCCGCACGTCGAGGGTCCTGCTGGTTCACCATGGCGTTGCCTGGCGCGCCGGCCGAGGCCATCGTCTCGCGCTGCATCTTCTCCATGAGCTGCGCGACGGCACGAGAGCCCCCGA
Source organism: Halophytophthora polymorphica (assembly GCA_023338205.1). Classification (NCBI taxonomy): domain Eukaryota; phylum Oomycota; class Peronosporomycetes; order Peronosporales; family Peronosporaceae; genus Halophytophthora; species Halophytophthora polymorphica. Next base: position 17,199 of record JAADYJ010000214.1, on the reverse strand, counting down.
TGAAGTCTGGGTGGTTCGTGTTCACGTGCGCCAGCTCGATCTGGATGAGGTTCTGGATCATGGCCTGCGTGGGCACCAGCGAGGCGCGCAGCATGCTGTTGACCACCTCCATGACGCGGTCGCGCAATTCCGGGAAGCGCGTGAGCTCCATGGTCTCGCACTGCGACGTCACGCGCTGCAGCTCGTCAAAGACCAGGTCGACGCACTGCAGGCCGGGCTGCTCCAGTCGGCCGATCTGGCGCTTGGCCAGCAGCTCAAAGCTCACTTCGGGAACAAAGAGCGACTGGCGAGGCCCATTGGCGTTGCGGATCGTGGTGCGAATGTCCTCGTCGCTGAGCCCGTCGAAGGGGTTCACCTCCCGCAGCGACTTGGAAAAGATCTCGTTGAAGATGTAGTTGATCCGCGCGCCGCCGTAGAGCTCGTCCATCTCCACGAGCTGGTGGTTGCGGCCGTCCAGCGAGTTGATGAAGTTGCTCGAGAAGTGCGAGAGCAGGTTGAGCAGACAGCCGCCCATTTCCGTGCCCGTCATCTGCTCCGTGGGGCTGCCCATCTCGCCCAGCTCCTGGTCCAGATCGTTCACCATGCTGCTGATCTTCGACTTGATGTCCGGCAGGCAGTCGCGGATGTGGTGCATCAAGATCGTGTTGAGCGTCTTGGACAGATACTGCGTACCCATGCGCGAGGCGATGGGGCGGTAGGACGGGTGCGTCTTGAAGAAGTTCTGCTCTTTCTTGAGCGAGTCGCGGATGGGCAGCTTGGCGTTGATGTCTGCCTGGCTGCGGTTCACCACGCCCACGTAGCCGCGCTTGAGCGGGATCACGCGACCCTGCAGCATCTCCATGGCGTCCGTACCGTCGTCCATGAGGTCCAGCTTGGTGAGCACGCCAATGGTGCGCTGGCCTTCCGGGTCGATCTCGCGCGACATCTTGAGCGCGTCGCTGTTGGCCAGGTCCGTATTGGCCGAGGTCACGGCCAGGATGATGGAGTTCGGGTTCGAGATGAACTCGACGCACATATCGCGGATCTGCTCCTCGATGTTCACGGGTTGGTCGCCCACGGGCACCTTCGTGATGCCCGGCAAGTCCACGAGCGTCAGGTTGAGCACGTGCGGCGAGTAGATCTTCAGGTTGATAGACTTGTTGGAGATGCCCTTGTTCTTGCCCGTCATGCGGTCCGTCTCCTTCTCGATCTCCGTGCGGATCTCGTCGAAGTCCGTGAACTTCTCGCCGGGCAAGTGCAGGAACTCGCCCCACTCCTCGCCCTGCGGCTCCTCGGGAGCCTCGTCCTCCTCCTCGCCGTCCGCGGGAACCTTGGTGGGCGCATGGCCATTGCTGTTGTAGAGCTGCAGCACCAACGGTCGCCGCGTCACGATGCCCGAGCCGCGCGGCAAAAAGTCCTTGCCCACGATGTTCTCCAGCACGGACGACTTGCCGCTGCTCTGGCTGCCGATCACCACGATCTGCGGCAGGTTGATGGGCGACTGGCCGATGGCGCTGAACACGTCCTGCAGCTTGTTGATGATCGGGATTAGCTGCTCCATGGTGGCGCTCGTGGCAAGTCACTCAAAGCCGCCTGTCCTGGGTTGACGCTGCTGCTGCTGCTGCTGCTGCTGGGCGCTTGCTCTCGGGATCTACTGAGCGCTGGGAGATCTACTCCGCGGGATTCTGCGCGCGAAGATCTGCTCTACGTGCGGGGGCGGCGCTTCTCGGGTGTTGTTCGCGGGGGGCAGGCGCGGCCTGGGGGCTTCCTTGCTCGCTTCTGCGTGCGCTTTGGCTTCTTCCGCTTCTTCAGCGCTTTTCCAATTTATATCAGGGGAGAAAAACCTATCGATCCAAGGTTTTTCACCAAGATTTTTTCGGCGGCACTCTATCGAGGGAAGCTGTAGTGACTACAGACATCAAAACGCCGCTAAAAAGCCATGGTCGCCAAGCGTCAGTCGAGCATTGGTGGCCGTGGAGGCAGACGCGCCACGCACGATGGAGCTGCTGGACGCCGCCGCGGAGCCCACGGAGCTGCGCTGGCGCGACCTGCACCTGCTGCACGTGCACCGCGACACGCTGCGCTGTGCGCTCACGCGCTGCATCGCCTGCTGCTACAAGCTGGTGCTGCACAGCCGCCCCGGTCTGCTGCCCAATGTGCGGCCCGAGATGTGTCTGCGCATGGCGGCGCTCGCCCGCACCAAGGCGGACGACGCCCAGCCTGAAGACGCCAGCCCTGCAGACGCCAAGCCAGACAAAGAACCGGATGCGGCTGTGGCCGAGGCTCCGGCTGCGGTGGAGCACCACGTGGGGCTGTACGACGCGGCGAAAGTGAAGCAAATCCTGACGGTGGGCGACGGCAACTTCTCGTACTCCCTGGCACTCGCGCGCGGCCTCGGGCCAGACGTGCGTCTGGTGGCCACGTCGCATGAGAGCAAGCAATCGGTGCTGGACACGTATCCGGACGGCGAACGCATCTTGGCGGAGCTCCACGCGCTGCCGAATGTGGAGGTGCAGCATGAAGTGGACGCCACGGACGCCAAACAGATGCAGGCCTTGGGCGCTTTCGACCGCGTCATCTGGAACTTTCCCTGTGTGCGGGCCCCGCGCGGGGAGGACGGGCAGAACCAGGAGATGGAGATGAACAAGAAGCTGCTCAAAGACTTCTTTGCGCACGTGGCGCAGGTCTTGACGCCGACGGGCGAAGTGCACGTGACGCACAAGACCAAGGCGCCGTTCGGCCAGTGGGGCATTGAGGCCATTGCAGCCGGTTGCGGCCTGCACCACCGGCAGTCCGTCGTCTTCGACCGCTGCTTGTTCCCGGGATACGCCAACAAGAAGGTGCTGTCCAAAGGCTCCTTCCCCATTTGGGACTCGCAGACCTTCATCTTCGTGCCGGAAAACCGCGTCAAGAATGGGGAGGAGGCGACGGGTGTGGAGAAGAGTGACGTGGAGGCGTCAGGTGATGAGATGCTTCCCCCACTCACGATGGAGCACTTGAAGACGTGCTATCTACTGCTAACGCCGTCGTACGACGATCAACTGCGCGCGCAAAACAAGAGGAAGAGGAAGGGGAAGAACGGTGGTGGTGGCAAGCGCAAGGAGGCCGCTGCGTCCACGGGCAAGCGCACCAAGCAGCCGAACAGGAAGAAGCACAGGAAGTAGTGTCTTGGACACGATCTTAGCCACCGCGGTAGCAATAGACATGTATGAGCACACATTACCCTTGCGCGCAGACGCTAGCTTCCACCGTCAGGCATGGAAACTTCATCTCCGACTTCGACACGTCTTCAGGGTGTTACTTGTTTGTAGACTTCTTCACACGAAGAAGCTACTCTTGTCCTTCTTCGATACCCCGGGGATCCCCTTGTGTTGACGGTAGAGCTTCTGAATCCGCAGAGCCGCGCGCTCGAGTGTGTGGACGCCGATCAAGACAAAAAGTTGGTCCTCGCTGCGCATCTTGAGACCGGCCTTCGGAGTCGTGATCACAATTGGGAGCTCCACTTCGCTGGAGTCCGAGCTGCCCATCACTTGAGTTGACATCCGATAGATGCCGAGGCAAATGCCAGCGTAGGACGACGAGGCAAACCTCTGGAAGACGTCTCCGTACGTACAGCCCACCTATTTGATGTGTTAAAAGTGTGTAGAGGTGACGGAAGCGTTAGAGCAGAGATAAAGAAAACCAAAGGCAAGCCAGCGTGCGTGGGACGTACCGGAAGCTCGGGCGGCACGGCAAAGGTGTGGATCACACCGGTGCACCGAGGTCCGCCCACCAATTGCCGAACGATCTTGTGAATTGACGGATTGAAGTAGGTCTGGGATCGGAACAACGCATGCAAAAATAACACATTAGATAAGTCACTCACACTGTCGAGGACTGCACCGGCGGTAATGCAGGCGCTGGTCTGAGTCGACGAACGCACCTGCACGAGCATGTTCTCGCAAAGCTCCGGGTGCAGCAGCCGCCCGGACATGTACAGCGGAAGACCGAAGATCTCCTTTTCGGACAACTGCGGGGGCGCGTCGTGCTGTAACATGCAGTCCCATAGCTTGACCACTTCCATGTCCATAATGTCTCCAACCAACCCTTTGCTAGTGGGGTTCCTCGGGTTGGACATCGCTGTGTGTAGCTGCTGGAGCTGGAACGACATGCCCATAAACTTTGAGTTGGCCTCGTTCGAGAGCTCGGTTACCGTGAAGATCTTGGAGAAGTCCATCTTGAGCTCCACCAGCATCGTCGCGAAAATCGCCTCCGCGTCAGCAATACTCGCTTCCAGCTCTGGGTCCGAGACAGCAGCGGAGAAAATGGCATTCTTGGACCGCTTTCCGAGCACGATCACTGCAGCAGCAGCTTTTGCACCGGCTCTCTGAAGGTCCATGTAAACGAGGGGGCTGCCGCGGACGTAGTACTGAAGACAATAGTTACAATCAATCGTGTCAGCATGATGACAAGTGCATTGTGTGCGTCAGTCGTGTTTCCAGATGCGTGTGCAGGATAGCTTACCACATCCTTGAATGACGACAGAGCCCGAGTCAAACCGCTCGACGGATCTGCTGCATCCAAGATCGTGATCGGCGGGTGGCTCTTGGCGTAGGGTCCGCGTAGAGGAAGCATCAGCCACTGCAGGCTCTCCAAGGACTCTTCACCCAGGAAGCTGCACACGACAATGTGATTCGGGTGGAGAAGAACTTCAAGCGGTGGAGTGCTCAAGGAGCCAGTAGCGCCCGACACATACGAGTTCGGAGGTTGCCCTAAACCGTGGAACTCAACCCCAGCAAGCGGGTTCTCGTAAGGGTTTCCACCGGAGATCGTCCGGTGCGATTTCTTGAAACTGAGAGCGATGCTTTCCAGCGAGCGGTCCTGTACAGCACGCAATCAACCGTAAGTTGTCGAAGACCTGCAGCATAAATCCAGAGGGACCTTCTAGGCTTACCACCACGAGGGACCCGATCTTTGCAGATGTATGCTGTAAAACAAAAGCAGCAAGTACGTTGTGTGTACAACGGATTAGCGGTTAAGAGTAGGAAGTGCTTCGTAAAAATAGTGGAGAGATAGGAGCGTGCACGTACCAGACTATGGCGAGACTTGATCGATTCGTAGTTTGGGGTCTTGAGCGACGTGAAAGCCGTCAAACTCCGTAGCTCGTCGCAGGGAAGCTCGTTGTCGGCCACGGACTGAGAGGGCCGGAACACGTTTCCAACCGGGTCCATGATGGTGGGAGTGCTTCCCGGACGAAGCACCTCTTCTCGACTCACTTCTTCCGGGCAAATCCCGTAGTCGAACACTTGATCCAAGTCGTCTGCGATAACGTAGCACTGGATCCACTCTGTCATGATGAGGCTTTCGCCGGGGTTCAGCAATACTCGTGATTCTGCGTCGTCGAACGAGTCGACTGCGTCATCCGAGAATACAACTTCCACCGCGATGAGCATCACAGACCCAGAAGTGTCTTGGAATATCTTGGATGATGCCTTTGAAAATGAAAGACCAGCGTATTTCTGCAAGCACAAAAGCATTCTCCCACATCGTGATTAGTGCCAAGTACATGCCCCCCCCCATGCACAGACAAAAATCATAACAGTGGCGTACCTTCGACAAGTGGATGAGGTACATCTCCTTCGCCGCGCCTTCGTAATATTCCTTCATCCACGCCAGAGGCAACCCCTTTCCGTTAATAGTCGATGCTTTGATGTCGGAGTGCTGCTTCCCCTTTGACTCGAGTGGGAGCCCGTGCTCTTCACTGTCGTCCTCTCCAGCGTCAACGGATAGACTGGACGACAGGTTCGACAGCATCGTAGATATGCCGTTGGAGACAGCATTTTGCGCCAGCGTTCCCATCTTGATCACATTTTCGCAAATAACGTCGTCGCTGTCCACACCAGCCGCAAGCATGTGGCGAGCCGTCTCAGCGCGCAGCACTAGCACCAGAAAGCGCACACTCGGTCTGGACAACAAAGCAGTGTTAGTCGCACAGTTGGACTCAAAACAAAATGCCTCCCTACCAGTTCACTTACCCGCAGTAGCGCTTGGTGGCTAAAACACGCATGACATTGTCCGCATCCTCGTTCATCGGGTCGTCTGTCTGCTTGTCGGGGAACACGAACACCGCTTCGGCCTTACGGGCAAGAGATCGGTCCAGATCTTCAGGGCGGGTGGGGTCTCCAGCGACGTAGGTCACGCGCATCGCGAAGATCGGGTCAGCTTTCAGCTTTGAAACCAACTGATTCGTGAACTTGGACTTGCGGTCGCCCAGTACCACCGCTTCAAGCTCGTGTGCGTTCGACTCAGAGACGTGGTCCACGTGGAAGAGCTCTCGCAGGATCGCTGAGAGCTGTGCAAACGACGGGTTCCCCATGATCAGCACGTGCTTCGACTCGGGCTTGGGTACGTACGGCGGGTTACCAATCTGGCGCAGCTTGTACAGATTGATCAGGTTCTCGATCTCCATCGAAAACAAAATGATGCCCATAATGATGAACAGGATCGCCAACAGGCGGCTCAGCACGGTTTGTGGAGCGTTGTCACCGTAGCCGACCGTGCCGAGTGTCTAGAGAAAGGAGCAACCACACAGGAGCCATGATGCAAAATGAGTCCAATACACTAGAAGCGCCCACAGCAAGCAGCCAGCACGCCTAGAGATACGTACCACGACAGTGAAGTAGAACGAAAACATGATCGACCAGGTTGCCGATGAGCACTCGGATGACTCGCTCTTCGAGATGGACCCATCGTCACAACTGTACAAGTGCGCAAATCCGTTGTCGGTGAAGAACGGCATTTCGCCGAGCGTTTCCAGAAAGAACATGATGGAGGCGCCGATCATGATCAGCAGCAGAATCTTGATGCCGAGGCGCACCATCATCCAGCCCTTGGTGGACTTGGGCACGTGTTTCTCCATCTCCATGTAGCTGCGGAAGATAAAGACCGGGCGCATGACGGAGAAGTCCAGGTACGTGCGCGTTGGGACGCCGCCGATCTCTTTCACGGAGCCGAAGCCCACGCCGACAGTGGAGGCCAGACACAGCAGCTCGAGAAGCGTAAAAGGCGAAAAGCAGTACAGCAGCTTGTATCGCGAGGCCAGGAAGCGCACGATGTCGTCCACGATCGCGATCGCGTACAGCCCCAGCACCGTGTAATACGTCCACTCAGTCACGTCGTACGAGTTGAGTCGCGCCATCACGAAGCCCAGGATGGCAAAGGACACCACCAGCTGCACGGGCCGGTTGATGATGGCCGCGGCGCGCGATGTGCGTGCCCAGCGGCGGCAGTTGAGTGAGAATCCCAGCTCGCTCTTCTTGAGCGACTTGCGCTGGCGGCGGGACGTGAGCGTCCATACCGCCGCCACCACCACGAGTGCGCCAAGCAGGTAGACGGCGTGCAGAACCTGCTCCTCCGTGTGCTCCCAGCTGGCCACGCAGCGTGGCGTAGTGGTGGCGTTGGTCTCCTCGTTCTGGTTCACGCAGATCATCCCCATGCTTGCTCTGCTGCTCGTCTTGCGGTGCGCAGCGTGCGCACTTGGCTCTGACGCTTGATCGCTTACGAGCTCGTCGGTGAATTGCGGAGTGCAGGTCAGGGCAACCTGGCCCAAGCGGTGGATAGTGGGGAAAGGGCGGGGTTGTGGTACAGTAGCCATGTGGCAGATGAGGCGGCCCCGCAGTGACAGAACGTGCGTATGCACAGCTGCGTCGCGCTCACTTTGGGCAAGAATCGAGCATCCCGTTGTGTCATCCAGCAGAGGCAGGAGTGCCGGTTCTGACGGTTCAGTTGGAAAAGAGATGCAGCACTCGGGATTGGTGGAAACCCACGGTCCGACGCTCCAGAAAACGGCGCCTCGGTTTACAGCCGGACGAAACAAGGACATTCCGGTTGTTGTAGCGTTGAACCGCTCTCGGAAGGGGTAGGTCTCGACTCGGTCACTTGTCCGAGGGAGCCTTGCTCGAAACGGATCCAAATAGAGGGTGCCGTAGCGGCTAGTGGCGCCCAACAACCATGCTCCATGCGTACGAGGCGCGCACAAAACTGGTCCCTGGACGCATGGCCTGCGAAAATGGAGAGGGCGGCTCCACGCTTCTGACGAGCCTGCAGCCAACACCGTGCACTACATGCACTGCGCGGGCGGCCACTTTGCGTTCTCTAGACGTCATGCAAAACACGCAGGCTTGGTGGTGATATGTAGCGTTGAGACAGGTCAAGACACCGACACTAAGAAGTCCATGCTTGGTTTAGAGTCGCCATGGCCGTAGCCATCCGCTATCCCGTAATGCGACTGCCGCAAGCCCAAGGCTAAGGTGGCAAGCGGCAATCTCGCCTACGGAAGGAAGGGGCGATACAAGCACACACGAAAGGCAAACAGGCTCCAGATGCACTCGCAGTGCTCCAGGACAGACCCACACGCGCACACAAGACCGCGCTCCTACTGCCAAGCAGCACCACTAGCACCAACACCTCCAACGCGTCCAAGTGCTGCAAATTCCGTTGTGACCTAAATCAGGCCCCCTCCAAGCCAAGAGCTGTTGGCCAATTGCTGCGGTGGTTGGTTCACATCACGCGTCCTAACTTACTCTATTTTCATCTCCATTTAGGTTTCTCTGCCGAATGTATTGTGGGACACCTTATTCTGATGCCAAGTCCGACTCGAGCTACAAGCAAACCCGGCCGATAGTCAGCAGCCGAGCCGGGTAAAATGGCGCCAATGGACGCTTCCGAGCTGCATACGGAGGCGACGGCGCCGCCAGCGGAGCACCCGCGCCCTAACGAAGACGCAAACCGAGTCGTCAAGCGCGTGCGCTTCGCGTGCTCCGCGTCCTCCAACGACGTCACCACGCTGGCCATCGGTAGGAGCTCGGAGGCGTGGCATCCTCCATTCGTATCTGCGTCTGCAAGCGATCTGCTGCCTCGCCGAGCTCGCGACTCACTGCTGCTGCACTTGTGGTTGACGAACAGCAAACGACCCGGCGGCGGTGGACGCGCAGACACTAGATACGTTCGCGCCCAAGTTCACGTACCACACGTTCGGCACGGACGAGGTCGTAGACGGCTTCACGGGGCTCAAGATCTCCGTCTGCTTCAATGCCTTCGACTTTCGCGCCTGGCTGGACGTGCAGTTCAAGGAAAAGGAGCCCACGTACGTGTCCGTCTTCCGTGCGCTCTCGGCTGTTATTGGCGTTGGTGCTCACGCTGACTGAATGACGATCTGTGCAGTGCCGACGACGTGGTCGCCAAGCTGACGCCGTCGCTTCCCGAGGGCTTCACGCAGGACAAGGTGACCTTTGTCTCCGAGCTGCGCAAGGCGGCACAGAGCTTCTCCGGCCCGCCAGGAACGCTCGTCCAGTCGTACGCCACGCCAGCGCGAGCTGCTGAAGTTGGGGAGTCCGCAGAGATTCGAGAGCCCGTGCCGGAGCGCTTCTTTGAGATCTACGAGTGCAGTCTAGAGGACAACCCGGCCGCCCAGCAGCTCCTCGCCAACTTGCAGACGCTGTCGCTCTGGTTCATCGAGGGCGCCGACGCCGTGGACGTGACGGATCCGCGCTGGGTTCTCTACCTTGTCTACGAGCGGTCCGAGGCCGGAGACGGTGCCTTCCTGCCCGTCGGCTTCGTCACCGTCTTCAAGTTCTGCAACCCGCTGGGACGCAAGGCCGCCTACTGCACGCCCGAGCAGAACGAGACGCACCGCATCTGCCAGGTGCTCGTCTTCCCCACGCACCAGCGTCAAGGTGCGTCCCGCGCTCGCTCTTCTCTCTGCGCCAACGCAGTAGCTAGCTCACACGTCTGTTTGGCTTTGCTGCAGGCCATGGCGAGCGCCTCGTGCAGTGCATCCACACGCGAGCGGTGGCCAACGCGCGCGTGTACGAGCTCACGGTGGAAGACCCCGTGCCTGCGTTCGCCAGTGTGCGTCACCCCACCACGTGTTGCCTCGCTCTCTGCCCGATCGTTCGTGCGTGAAGCTCGTTGGACTAATGCGGCGTCGGTTCGCTTATCGAACAGCTCCGCGACCTGGTGGATCTCAAGAACTGCGTCGCGCACGGCTTCTTCTCGCTGGCACCCGAGGCGAGCGCAGACGCGGGCGGATCTGCGCGCGGTACGGCGGCGCTCACGACGGCGGACATTCACGCCGTGCAGCAGCAGCTGAAGCTCACGCACAAGCAGGTGCAGACGTGCTACGAGGCGCGGAAGCTGGCGCTGGTGGACACCCAGGACGCCGAGCAGCACAGGAAGTACCGGCTGGAGGTCAAGAAGCGGCTGTTCCGCCTACACACGGAGGAGCTGGACGGCATGGGCAGCGTCGAGCGCCGCAAGGCCTTCCTCGAGACCGAGTTCCAGCGACTGGAGGCGCATTACGCGCGGCTGGTGGCGAAGCTTGAGCTCGAACCGCCATCTTCGTCTTCGGGGTTGGGCACTGCGGACTGAAAAATTGGGTCGATCGCGTGCGTGGGGTCTTTTTCGCCAATCCGAGCGCGCAGAAGGAAAATGGGCCAATGGAATGCGGTGGTTGCATGGGATTCCGCAGGGTGCGCCCCGCTTTTCGACCAATCGAAAGGGAGAATCGCCTCGACGAAAGGGGGAAGAAGTCAGCACATCAAATTTTGGAGCCTTCCTGGGCGAGACTGAAGCGATTGCAAGCGACACCGTAAAGCGGTCATTTGGACACCAAGGCGAGAAGCAATAGTCCAGGTGCGTGGATCTCCCGGGCGTCTGCGCGCCACGCGCCGGCCGTAGCCTGAAGCGAGGCGTGCGCGCATGGAGTGCGGACGCTGCGCGTAGTCTCGCGTGCTCCCCGCTCGGATTGGAGGCGTATTGCGCCCTGGAGAAGCTAATCGATGCGTTGGTGGTGGTGGGCAGCTGCGTTCAGATTCGGTATCCTCGGCACTGGCGGAACGCGCAAGGGGCACAGCATGAGCGGCAGTCTGGACCCGAGCCAGCAGTATGAGCTGTTGGAGCGCATCGGCGGCGGCGCCTTCGGCGAGGTCTTCAAGGGCGTCAACACGCAGACGGACGAGGTGTGCGCCGTCAAGATCATCGACCTCGAGTCCGCAGGCGACGAGATCGAAGACGTGCAGCAGGTTGCGTGCGCTTGCTTGTTCGTGCGCCTACACTATTGCCACTACTGAATTCGTGTTGGACGCGCGCTCACGCTGCTGTTTGCCGTGGCTCTGCAGGAGATCCACGTACTCTCGCAGTGCGCGTGCGACCAGCTCACGACATATTCGGGCTCTTTCATCGCCGGCACGAAGCTCTGGTACGTCTCCGTTTGCTAGCGCACTGCTCCCGGTGCGGCAGTGGATCTCACCTCTGCGTTTGCCGCGTCCAGGATCATCATGGAGTTCCTAGCGGGCGGCTCCGTGCTGGATATCATGCGCAACGGCCCACTGGACGAGGCCTTTATCGCCATCATCCTGCGCGAACTGCTCAAGGGGCTCGAGTACCTGCACTCGGAGAAGAAGATCCACCGCGACGTCAAGGCTGCGAACGTGCTGCTGAGCGGCGACGGGCACGTGAAGCTGGCGGACTTTGGCGTCACGGGCCAGCTCACCGAGACCATGACGAAGCGCAACACGGCGGTGGGCACGCCCTTCTGGATGGCGCCCGAGGTCATCCAGGAGTCGCAGTATGACTTTAAAGCCGACATTTGGTCGCTGGGTATCACCGCCATCGAGATGGCCAAGGGCGCGCCGCCTCTCGCCGAGTACGTGCCGCTCCGTGCTCTAGTGGCGGTCTGAATGAGGTCCCAGCCGCAAACTCTGGCCACTGACTTGTGCATGTGGTGGCTGTCGATAGCATTCACCCCATGAAGGTGCTCTTTATGATCCCGACGAACGACCCGCCCGTGCTGGAAGGCAAGTTCTCTCCGCGGTTCGTGGACTTTGTGTCCCACTGTCTGCGCAAGTCGCCGCACGAGCGGCCCACAGCGTCCGAGCTGCTGCAGCACCCGTTCATCCGCAGTGCCAAGCACGTCTCGCACCTCACGGAGCTGCTGGATCGCAACCAGTTGGAAGACCAGCAGGAGAACGACGACTCAGCGGCCCGGGAGCTCGGCGGTGATGGCGCCAGCGACCGCGTGGGGCACAGCTTTCGAGACGCCAGCGGCAGCTACGCGTCGGCGTCACGTGTGTGGCAGGACGGCACGTCGCAGAGCTCCCGCCAAGGAGAAATGATGGCGACGTACGGTCAGCAGGACGGCGGCAAGCGTCATGGGCGGGACAAGGACTCGGCCGTGGGCAGCGGATGGGACTTTAACACCATCCGACTCTCGTCCACGAGTCTGCAGGAGCTCAAGGCGCAGAACGCCGCGGCGTCAGCCCAAGCGGCCGGAGTCGGAGGCTACAATCCGGCCGAGAGCTCCCGCTTCGCCAGCGCTTCGGCCGCAACTCCCAGCGAAGACAAGGCGCCCACGTCCACGGGGACAGACTGGGCCACGAGTTCCACGACAAGCACGGCCACGACCATGGCGTCTAGCTCGACGACGCCCGTGGCGGCGCCGCTGCACGAGCTGGACAATGAGGACGAGGACGAGGACGCCTTCGCCAACATGGTCAAGCCGGCCATCTTTGAGGTGCTGGATCGCGTGCTCAACCCTCCGAGCAGTGGCGTCGTGACTGCAGCGCAGCGTCGAGCCGCCGAGGCTGCCACGGAGGCCCAGGAAGAGCTGCTCTTTGAGCTGCTGCACGCGTTCGACAGTCTTCGGCAGCACAAGAACCTGCTCCCACAAGTGCTGCGGAGTCTGGCGGACGCAACGGGCGTTGCTCCGCCTCCGGCCAGCAGCGGCTCCTCGGGTTACGCACGCGCCGACAGTCGGCAGCAGCGATCGACGTGATGGCGTCTGTGCCACTGGCCCATACGGCGCCTTCTCCGAATGTTGGAGGACTTCGGTGGACACCTCACTAAAATATATAGCAGGACAGCGCGTCACCTCCACGCCAAGATCAAGCGGCAGGCAGCCTCACTGCCTCGCTATGTCACGACCAACAACAGCGCTGTACTCACTCTCTTGCGTCGGCCAGTGCAACAGAAGGGTCTTCCGTCGGACCGCTCCTCTGGCTCGCGTGACGCTCGACCAACTCGTGGCTTGCGTCCGCGTCCTAGTGCTCGGCCGGGGCTTCTCTTCGCTCCTGGCCTCGCTTCCTACCTTCCTTGCCGCTCGTCCGGCTACTTCCAATGGCCAGCGGACTTGGGCCTGGTCGTCACTCGCGCGGCCGAGCTGGCCGTCGGCCTTGTGACGCCTTGAGAGCTGCTGCGTCTGCTGGTTCGCGGGCTTTCGTCCGTACTGGAGCCGCTGCCGCTCGCCGGGTTAGTGCCATTCGTTTGGACGCGCGGACCCATTGACTTGCGCAGACCGCTGCGAGTCTTGGCCGGACGAGGCGCCACGGGAGGCGGCAGGTGTTTGTCCGAGCCACTGGCGGCTGCTGCCTCGTCCTCCGGTCGGTTGTTGTCGGGCGTAGTCGACGACCGGGAGCTCCTCGACTTTTTCAAGGGCGGGGACGACGTCTGCACCCTCGGGATGAGCGACGACGTGCTGCGTCGTCTGGCGTCCGTCAACTGTTGCCGCAGCTTCTTGATCTCCTCCTCGCGGTCGTGGAGCAGCTTCTGCTGGGCCTCCTGCTGCGACGACGACACGCGCGTCTTGGAGCTCTGCTGACGCAGCAGCCGTTGCGCTGCCTCACGCTGCTCCGCCTCCTTCTGTCGGGCCTCGCGCTCACCCTTCAACTGGCCGCCGAGGTCGTCCACAATCTGCTTGAGCGACTCGTTCTGGGTCTTGAGGTTCTCGTTCTGCGATTCCCAGACCTTCAGGCGCTTCTGCAGCCCCGCCAACTGCTTCTCTGACTGGTTCTTTTGGTCGCGTTTCTGTAGAGCAGGGCAGGGAGACAGTAGCGTTAGTTAGCTGCGCGACAGTGAAGCAGGCGCTTTCGTCGCGCACGGAAGACGCCAACGAGCTTGGCAGTGACGTACCATGACCACCACTGACTGCTGGGATTGACGGTACTTGCGCGCGGAGATGGCCATCTGCTGCTTGAGCGACTGGAGCTCGGCGAAAGCCTTCTTCGCCGACAAAATGTCCTTCTTGTTCTTCACGATCTGATTCCGGCCCACGACAATGTTGCGCACGCGCTCGGCGAGCTGTAGGGAGCGGTACGTCTCACTCGCGTTCTCGATGGTCGGACCCACGTTCACAATCATGACCGTCTTGCACGACGAGTTGAGCACGTCTTGCAGCAGATATGTGAGCTTCGAGTTGCGGTACGGCACGTGCGCCAGCTTCTTGTCCAGCGCCTCCATCACGTCGGCCAGCGCCGAGAGCGACTTGTTGATGTGCGCCGCCTCGCGCAGCATGTCGCCGCTCACGTTGCTCTTCTTGACGCGCTCGGAGCCCGCCAGGTCCACCAGGTAGAGCTTGCCGCAACTCTCATCCTCGGCGTCAAAGGCCGCGGTGTCCGTCTCCGGGCCACTCTTCGCCGGCCGGCGCTTGGAGATCTGCACAATCACCACGCTGTGCGACCGACTGCTGTGCGAGTTGACGTTCGTCTTGCCCGTCACGCGGTTCGTCTGTGCATTGCGCAGCACGTCGATGGTCTGCTGGGGCGACGACACGGTGGCCATAGTCAGGTCGGGCACGCAAATGTCTCCTGTGCTCGAGTCGTGGCGGATCTCAAGCGACTTGGGGTTCGTGGGGCACACCAGATCGCGCAGCGTGTCGTTGTAGATCTCCAGCACCGCCACTTGGACGTGGTACAGCTCGGAACTCGTCGGGAGACTGGCCGCGTCGCCGCCGGTCATTGGGTCGTCCTCATCATGCTCGTGCTGGTTGTCCTCACCCTCCGGGTTGTAGATCTCGCCTCGGAGCTGCACGGACTGGAACAGGTGGCTAATGACGCGGTAGTTCAGCCCCGGGTCGCTCGGCGTGCCTTCCATCGTGTATGTCTTGCCCGATCCCGTCTGTCCGTACGCGAAGATGCAGGCCTTGAAGCCGTCCACGACGGATTGCGCAATAGGCTCCACCTCGCGGAACACGTCGTTCTGGGTCTCTTCAGGCCCGAGGATGCGGTCAAACGTGAAGACCTTCCAGGACGCGTTGCTGGCCGCCGACTCCATCGCCCGCGAGTCCACCAGAGCGTCGCTGCCTGCCGCGTTGTCGTTGCCACTGCTGGGAATGGCGCGCTCGGCCCGGATGTCCATGGCCGCCAAGTCCGACTGGTTCACCACGTTCACGGACAGCTTGGCGCCCCAGGACTTCTCCAGCTCTTCGTTGATAATGGGCCGCACACGGCAGAACACTTGGATGTTGCCGCAGACCGTCTGCAGGCGAGACAGAAGCGACGCGTTGCGCGTTCTCTCGGCCAAGTACTTGCGCGCGAGCTGCTCCGGCGAGTAGTTGGTCTGCAGGACGTCGGCCGACACGCGCTTGGCCAGCGCCGCACTGGGCGCCAGGCCCTCCTGACTGCGCAGCCGTGAGTTCTCGGCCGTGAGCGAGTTCATGGCGGTACGCATGCTTTGAATCTCCTGTAGTAGTCGCTTTGGGTCCACTTCTTTCTCCGAGGCCGACGAAGAGGCCGTTGAGGCCGTGGACATGGCTGACGCACGCTCCAGCTCCGAGGCCTTGCGCGACACCTGCTCCAGCTGCTCCTGCAGCTCCGCGTTGAGCGAGTTGAGCTCCTCCACCTCCTTGCGATTCTGCGAAATCTCGCCCTTGTCGAACTGCACCTTGCGCTCCAGTTCGCTGCGCTCCTGCTTGCTGTTGTCGAGCCGCGCAGTCAGCGTGCTCACCTGCGCCTTGAGCTCCTCCAGCGCCTGCGTCTGGCGCTCCAGTCGCGTCTCCAGCTTGTGTTCGCTTTCCTCTAGCTCCTCGCACCGCGTTTGCGCGGCCACCAGCTCCGCCTCCAGCTTGTCCACCTCGGACGCCTTGTCCTCCAACTGGCCCAGCTCCGAGAGCCTGTTCTCGAACTCCCCGCGCGCGTGCTCGCCCTCGTTGGCCAGCTCCATGTTCTTCTCGCGCAGTGCGGCCGCTTCCGTCTGCAGCTTCGTGATGGTGTCGCGCAGCGTCTCCATCTCGGCGTCTTTGGCGCTAATGTCTTGGGACTTGGTAATGAGTTCGTCCGTCATCTCCTCGATCTCGGCCTCCATGGCCTCCATCTGCGCCAGGCTCTCGTGCAGCTGCAGCGCCTCCGTCTCCAGCGCGGCCCGCGCCTCCGTCTCCTCCTGTGCGCGGGTTGATAGCGCCTCGATCTCCTGCCGCAGCGACTCGATGAGCACTTCGCGACTGATCTCGTCCCGCTCGTTCATGGTGGAGCGGCGCACGACGCTCTCCGCGTCCGAGCTCTCGTAGTCGTAGTCGTCGTCCTCCGACTGGCTGCGCGTCGTGGCCATGCTGTCGTTCCCGTTGGCCGAGGAGAAGGAGCCGCGATGCGAAGACAGCGACGACTGCGCCGCGTCGAACTTCTTCTGCAGGGCGTATAGCTCCGACTTGAGGTCCATGATCTCCGCGCGGAGACGCTCGCCTGCCAGCTCGTGCTCGCGCTGCAGTTCCTCCTGGTCGCTCACCAAGAACACCTTCTCCTCCATCTCCCGCTCCAGTTTGTGCTGCAGGTCGGCCTCGGTGGCCTGCAGGACGCGGACCTGGGTCTCAAACTCGTCCTGCTCCTGCTCGAGACGGCGACGCACGGCCACGGCGGCCTGCAGCTCGGCGCGCATGGCCACCACGTCGTCCTCCCTCTTGCGTAGCTGGCCTCGCGCCTCCTCTAGCTGGCTGCGAGTGAGCTGGAGGTCCCGCTCCAGGTGCTGGCTCTTGTTGGTGAGGTGCGAGTTGCGCTTCTCGGCGCGCTCCAGTTCCTGCTCCAGCTCCAGCTCCAGCTCGTGGCTGGACTGCGTGTACTCGTCGAACTCGTCCTGCACCTCCTTCATCTCCTGCTGCTTACGTTCCAGCGCCGCGCGCAGGTACACAGCGCTCTCCTCGTCTTCGTTTCCGCTCTCCATGGCGACCGGCTTGTCTCCTGCAAGAATGCGGGCGTGGACGGCGAGTTTCCCTAGGTATGCGTTGCGCAGACTGCACGTGCACTTGCAGGTACTTGGGGAGGAGATCCGCGCGCGTGTGTGCGGGGCGCGGGGCTTCTTCCGGCGCTAGTGGCCGTCGTAGCGCTGCCTTCCGCGTCAATACTCGCTCTTTGGCTTGGGAGAACGACCACACGGAGATATTCCACGCGAGGCAGAGACTGGCTGCCTTGGAAAAGACGG
>JAADYJ010000213.1:0-30478 GCA_023338205.1 Halophytophthora polymorphica | reverse complement strand
GCTGTTCGTTTCCCACACGCTCGCAATCATGAAGCTGTGTTGTGCTTTCCATGGTGTAGCCATGCTCTCCTTGATCAACAGCCAGTTGATCGGGCCTAGTCATTCACGCGGTTGAAGCCTAACGGCCACCCAAAGACGATAGCGCACAAGCCGCAGCCGCTGTTGGCTCACATGCCGCCAAGTTGGTGCATGAAGCATACCGTGGAGACAAGCCGCTGTCGACTTGGGGCTGTGTGCCTAAAAGCGAGCGCTCTCGAGCCAAGCGCCGGTCGGTTACGTCGCAGCCATGAAGGGGAAAGCGCTACAATTCAGCATAAAGAGTCGGAATGTGCGGAGAGTATGGAAAAGATGGCGTCGCGTCTTAGTTGATCGGATCTCGCCGGGATATGCGATTACACAGTTCATGAGTCTACCTTTACTGCATCACCTGCACTCTGCTACGTATTCTATTTCCCAGTGTATTGTGTTCCAAGTTGCGGCCAGCAGTCCAGCACGTGCGTGGAATTGGGCGGAGAGCGGATGGCCGAGTCCGCTTCTCGGCGGCTTCTACCGCGGCGGCGGAGGAAGCCTGCGCGCGCTCCTGGCCGCGCGGAGGCCCGCAGTTCCCAACTCGCCTTCGTCCGCGCACACCGCAACGCTCCGAACGCCAGCATGCCGATCCGCCAGCACTCGTCCATGAGCTCCGAGGCCTCACACTCGCGCCGCGCTCGCAGCAGCAGCGGAATGAGCAGCCGCGCGCTGCACGTCCACGTCCGCACGAGCGACACCAGCGACGTGGACGGCCGCGCGGAGCTCCTGTACGGCCGCTCGGGCCACCGCTCCATGGCCGCCGAGGTGCGCATCCCGAGCTTCCTCATCCCGTGCTCCGCCAGCCAGCTCATGGACGCGCGCTACAAGACGCGCCAGGTCTCCAGCGTCGTGTCTGCCCAGCGCTCCACGCCCGTGGGCGTCTGACTCCAGCCTCAGCGCCAACGTCTATGTATTTTCGAGTATTCGCGCGAACCAGCTCCTCAAGCGGAGCTGCGCGCGTTGTCCCAAGCATTTGTGTGTGCGCACGAGCGCAAATATACGCCACGTGTATCACCACGAAGCAGCCACGGCGTGTTCTCCGTCCGGGTGTTCTCCTGGTTGGCTGCATCCATCTAGCAGCTCGTCGTTCTTGGGAGTCGAGGTGCCGACTGCCGGACAAGCGCAGGAATCCCACACGGCATGTGGCTTCAGCATCAGAGAACGCAAACGAGCTGCTTCCCGCCGGAAGGTGTCGACTATTGCAAACATCTCAAAGATTGCCCTTTTATATCACCTCCGTTGGCGATCCCCGCACGCGGATTGGTTGAAATCGACGACCTGCCTCATTCTCCCCTGATTGTTCCCTCCGAGTTGAAGAGCGCAGAAACCAGCATCACATCGAGCTCGGCAAAATGCCGAAGCGCAAGCAGTTCCAGAAAAGCAAAGCGCGGGCCAAGGAGGAATCTCTCTGGGCTCTTGCTATTTGTCGCCTGCTCTCCGGCGCAGGAATAAGACCAGCGCAGAGCGCGAGGGAGGCTGCGGCGTCGCCGTCTTGTGAGTCTCGCGGTGTTACGCCAGCCGCTATCTGTGGCCTCGGCCCTGACAGCGCCATTGCTCTGTGCTGCGCACACGGTGCCGTTGGCGCTGGATTACTGTCTATTCCTGGTGCCCGACAGTGTACGTTCCCGCGTCGCATCGGGCCCGCGGCTATCCTAGCGAGCGAGAGCAAGAGGAAGCGAGCGCGCCGCCGCTCTGTGGCTCGCGGCGAGGACGAGCGAGCCCGCACAGACGAGTGCCGCACTGATTCGCAGCGAGGCCTGCAGGCTCAGCACAAGTATTTTTGGTGACGTGCGCGCGCTGTGGAGACCCGCGGCGGCTCTGGCTGCACCTCTAGGAACGGTGACTCTCCGTTTTCGGAGCAAGTGCGCAGGAAACGACACTGCAAGCGTGGTTGCGACTGTGTTGGCTTTGCTGGCGTGGCCTCTGTGGCGGCAACGACAGCATGGACGAGCTGCACGATGCCATCCAGGACGCGCAGTACATTGGCGCTGTGACCAACTCGCAGCGCGGGCCCAGTGCGGCCTTCTACAACCCGTCCAACACGGAGCTCGCGCAGTTCGTGGAGCGCCAAGAGCGTGCCCTGGGCGCCGACTGGCTTGGCCTCGAGAATCTGCTGGACATGCCCATCGGCTTCTACTTCTTCCGCCGCTTCTGCGAGGCCGAGCAGCACGGCAGTCGCAAGATGGACTTCTTGGTCGAGGTCACCAAGTACCGCACGCTCCTGGCCTCGGAGCAGCGCGCAGCCAAAGCACGCGAGATCTGGGACCGCTTCTTCGTGGGCGAAGCCAGCAGTAGCGCCACGGTGTCGTCCTACCAACCGTCAGGCATTGGCGTCGCGCCCTGGTCGCCAACAGGAGGAGCCGACGTGCCCACGTCAACGTCCACTATGGGGTCGCCCAGGAGTGACTGTAAGGACGTGTCTTCCACGTCCTCCACGGCCGCGCCGTTGTCGGGAGGAATGACATCGGGCCACAGCTCGGTCACTCCTCTCAACAGTATGGGCCGCAGCCCCACGAGGTTCTCGCTCGGCTGCGTGGAGGACCTGAACGTGGCGTCCTTGACCACCAACGGCATCGTCTTCTGGCGCAAGAACGAGTCGTCAGTCTCGAAACCAGAAGCGCGGAGTATTTACAGCGCTTCCGCCTCTGACGCGACTCCCCTGGGTGTGAGCGGGGACCTAGTGCGGCGTCTCGGGACGCTGGTCAAGGCGAAAACGCCGGCGACGTCGGATCGGGAGCGCGGGGATTCCATCAATAGCGTTCGCAACGGGAGTCCCACGCAAACCTTGGGCTCTGTGCCTCACGCAGTGTCCGCCGATGACCTCAACGCTCAGATGGAGGAGCAACGCGCAGAAATACAGGCGTCCTCCAACAGCCAGCGCAGTCAGCGTCGCCTGAGCACTGAGGCCAAGAGCAGCTTTACCAAGACACTGTTCGACGAGCTCGAGGCCTGCGTGCTCTGCAGTCTCGAGCAATACCACCTCAAGGACTTCCGCAGCTCCGTCTTCCACCGCCGACTCATCGTGTTCCTCTTTCTCATGAAGCGCCGCGTGTGTGAAGACGACTTCACAGTGCTGCGGATACTTGGCCGCGGAGGCTTTGGGATGGTCAACGGCTGCATCAAGCGCACATCGGCATCGCTATACGCCATGAAGGTCATGAACAAGAAGATGATCAAGAAGAAGCACGCCGAGAAGCTCTGCCTCGCCGAGCGCAAAATACTGGCCATGATCAACTCGCCCTTCGTCGTGTGCCTCAAGTACGCCTTCCAGTCCACCGAGGAGCTCTTCCTGGTGCTGGACCTGCGCACGGGAGGCGACCTGTCCTTCCATCTCAACCGCTCGCGCTTCACGGAGACGCAGGTGCGCTTCTGGGCGGCACAGATCCTGCTGGGTATCGAGCAGCTCCACCTGAACAACATCGTGTATCGCGATCTAAAGCCTGAGAACATCCTGCTGGACGAAAAGGGCAACTGCAGCATCTCGGATCTGGGGCTGGCTGTGGAGATTACTCCCACCTTGACCGGTAGATGCGGCACGAGAGGCTACTGGGCACCAGAGATGCTGCTGCGCGACGACAGTGGACAGCGCATTGTGTATAACCACGCCGTGGACTGGTGGAGCTATGGCTGTCTTATTTACGAGCTGCTGTACGGCAAGTGCCCGTTCCGGACGTCCAAGGCCAAGGCGCTGCACGAAGACAAGCAGCAGGCCTACGACAAGGCCACACTCGAGCTCACACCATCCTACGATCCCAAGTACTTTACTCCCGATGCTGCAGACCTCATCCAAAGTGCGTGGGCTCGGAGTTTTGGCATCCAAGTTGCTCGATGCGCCGGGAAATCACTCACCTTTCTGCTCTTGCTGCGCTTTTTGACGTGTAGATCTGCTGATCCGCGACCCGACAAGGCGACTGGGGGCCAACGGCGCGGCGGAGATCAAACGCATGAAGTTCTTCGCGTCCGTGGACTGGGCCAAGATGGAGCAAATGCAAGTGCCGCCGCCCTTCGTGCCCGACAACGAGATCAATGCGGCGTCACAGGCCGACATTGGCAACTTTGACTTTGCGTCCATCAAAGGCGTGAAGCTCTCGGACCAGGAGCAGGCCGCCTACAACGGCTGGGACTACGTGTGCCCGGACACGTTCCAGCGCGAGGCCGTGGAGTACCTCGTGTGGGAAGTCAAGCACGGGCCCTGCACCATTGGCGCCAACTCCAACTCGTGCTGCGTCATCCTCTAGTGGCGATGCGAGACAGCCGCGAGTGGATAGTCCGCACGGGATAGTTGTAGAATTATGGCAATGCAAACCAGCCGCGAGATTTTTTTTGTCGGGCAGGCTTACAACAACTTCTTGTGGAATACTGCCTACGACATGCTACTTCCTGCGTGTGCGGCCTCGGCGTGGACTTGCTGTAATGCTGCTCGTTCTTCGTGTTTAAGGAGACGGCGGCCACAAGTCGCTTGCCTACTGGAGGCCGCGACCCCAAACGAATGGGACTGCTCGTTGGACAGAGTGGTAGGGGGTTGTTGTGGTTGTGATGTGGGCATTCCGGGGGAGGCGCATGGGTCGATCTCGATGCCCACCTAGCTGGCCGACCACCACATCCATAATGCTCCTTCTATCGGCGGATCAACGGTAGCTGTCGACGGTCTTTCCGCAGCCGCCTTTCATAGTGAGGCAATGTAGGACATTGTGGACAGCCGCGTTGGAGTTGGAGGCGATACGTCTGGGGCGGACTGCTTCTTCTCCCGCTTCTTGCGAGGGCCCATGGTTGAAGATGGCGATTGGAGGCTGGCGGGCGGGCGGATGGATGAGGAGCGTCGCGTTGTGATAATCCGCGTGCTCGATCCTTGGTAAATGCAGAAGTTAGATTGATAGTAGTAAGCTGCTGCACACTACTCTTAGTACTTGCTCCCTTGTGCGTCCCAATCTGCTGCCTTCCTGCGAGCAGCAGACACCCAACCAGATCACCTGGTTGCAGTTCAAGCACAAGAACTAACGCATGTGTCCCGAGCGAGATAACCAACCACAGCAGTAGCTGTGCCAGCACCCACACGCCTGGAGATGGAGCAGAAGGTAAATCGCGTACTGACTGCCATGGCCAATGCCGAATGGGGCAATTCGTAATCGATCTAGCTAGTCGTCCGTCCGTTACCAGCGCCTCTCCTGGTGCTTTGGGGGTGCCAAAAGACGCTCGAATTTTCCGGCGGTTGCGAAACTCCCGCCTCAGCTTGAGCTATACTATCGGCGTCGCGGCCTCCTTTTCCAGCTCCCGTGTCTTGAGCCGCTTTTGGGCAGGTTTGGCAGTCTGGCTGGGGCAGAGTTATGGTGAGTGCTGCGCATCAAAGGTCGCGGACGTATAGCAGTTGCGTCTGCGGTAATGAATCAGCTACTGTGAGCGCGGGAGCTATACGCCCGCCCGGCACACACGTCCAATTGGTTTGGTGAACTCGACGTGAAAAACTCCGTCAACAGGATCTCTCACATTCGATAAACCTCTACAATCTGAAGTGATAACTTCAAGGAGACGACCGGATTGCGTGATTGGCCTCGACTTCGTGAGCCAATCTGACGTTGGACATCCCTTCACTGCATGGTACCTTGTTTTCATGATGCTACGACGGTTTATCAAGACATATATTCCAGGAGGTAAATCTTGCCTGTCGATGCAAGCACGGGCAGTCGCCCTGGTTCAACCACAGACCTCGTCATTCCACAGAAGCCGCCACCGCGAGCGCCACCGCCGTCGACGACACTCCGCGCAGCTCCGAGCATGCTCTCCAAGACCCTCCAGCGCACGGTGACGGCCTCTGGTGCCGCACTGAAGCACAGGTGCGTGTTCTCGCCACGCTGGCGGTTCTCCTGCGGGCCCGTAGCGCCCAGTTTTGCCTCGCAAACGCCGGCATCACACACAGTTACCGATATATACTGACTTGGATGCGTTGCTGTGGACGGAGCGCAGTGCACGGCGCAGTCCTGTGCAGACGCGGGCGGTGAGCTATCTTTCAACGCTGCCGGAGGAGCACGCGATGCTGCGGGACATGTGCGAGCAGTACGCGGCCAAGAACCTGGCGCCCATCGCCGGCGAGATTGACCGCGAGCACAAGTTCCCGACCAAGCAGGTGGCGGAGCTGGGTGAGATGGGGCTCATGGGTGTGGCCACCGACAGCGAATACGGCGGCGCAGGGCTGGACTACCTGGCCTATGCCATCGCCATGGAGGAGATCAGTCGCGGCTGTGCCTCCGCCGGCGTCATTATGTCCGCCCACAACGTAAGTGGCTCATGTTCGTCATTGTCCTCTTGCTTCCTTCTTTATCGTTATGGGCATGACGCTTCTAACCGTGCTGATTGCCATGCTGTGGCGCATGTAGTCGCTGTATTGCGCACCGGTGGAGAAGTTCGGCACACCCGAGCAGAAGCACGAGTTCCTCACGCCGTATGCGAGCGGGGCGAAGATTGGCTGCTTCGGGCTCAGCGAGCCGGGCAACGGCAGTGATGCCGGCGCCGCCTCCACGACGGCGCGCTCCACGGGCAATGGCTACGTGCTGAACGGTACCAAGGCCTGGATCACCAACGCGCACGAGGCCGGCATGGCTCTGGTGTTCGCCACTACGGACAAATCGCTCAAGCACAAGGGCATCTCGGCTTTCCTGGTGCCCACAGACACGCCGGGCTTTGCGCTGGGCAAGAAGGAGGACAAGCTAGGCATCCGCGGGTCGTCCACGGCCAACCTCATCTTCGAGGACTGCGAGATCCCCAAGGAGAACCTGCTGGGCAAGGAAGGCGACGGCTTCAAGATCGCCATGATCACGCTGGACGGCGGCCGCATCGGCATTGCGGGCCAGGCGCTGGGGATTGCGCAGGCGTCCTACGACTGCGCCATCGCATATGCGCAGACGCGCAAGACCTTCGGCACGCCGCTGGCCAAGAATCCCATCATCCAGACCAAGCTGTCCACCATGGCCACGGAGATCGAAGCCGCTCGTCTACTGACGTGGAAGGCGGCAGCCGAGAAGGACGCCGGGCGTCCCTTCACCAAGATGGCGGCAATGGCCAAGCTCAAGGCGTCGGAGGCCGCCACCATGTGCTCGCACCAGGCGATTCAAGTGCTGGGCGGCATGGGGTATGTGTCGGAGATGCCTGCTGAGCGCCACTACCGCGACGCGCGCATCACGGAGATCTACGAAG
This sequence comes from Halophytophthora polymorphica, assembly GCA_023338205.1. Classification (NCBI taxonomy): domain Eukaryota; phylum Oomycota; class Peronosporomycetes; order Peronosporales; family Peronosporaceae; genus Halophytophthora; species Halophytophthora polymorphica. Next base: position 23,221 of record JAADYJ010000213.1, on the reverse strand, counting down.
GCACGTCGGAGATCCAGCACCTGGTGATTGCCGGCGCGCTTAACAAGGAGTTCGCACAGACCAACTAGGTGCGCAAGTAAGGTGAAGTCGAGCGTTTGCGTGGCAAAGTGCTGCGAAGACACAATTCATGCATCTGCAAGGTGAAGATACCGATTATCATGGTTTCATTGGTCGAATCTCGATTAAAGCCGCACGTGAATAAGACGAACCTCGTTTTGCGACTGTCGTGCGGACCAAAGTGAATGTCCACGGTACTTTTACGCTCTTAATCAGATTGGACACATCCTGCTGAATTCGGTGGCGATAGCTTGACAAAGACCGTTGTCGGGACCCATACGTGTGCCAATTCCGCGCGGGAAGATAGACGGCGGGGGCTTTTCTCTCGGGCGGATCAGAAGAGAACACGGAAAGCCGTCCAACGGGGGCAGCGAGCGCATTGTGCACGTGACCAGTGCGCGGCCTGAAGGCGTCCGTGCGTGCGTCTCCTAGGACAAAGAGAAGGTGAGCTTGCTTGCGCTACTGCGTGTGCCTCCGTGTCGACTGGTGCGAGCTCTTGGCGCCCTGTGGGGGCGGAGATGTGCGACCGATTGCGGCACTGCAACAAATTGGAGCCCATGGCACTTCCCGTGGTCTAAGCAGCTCTGCACTGGAGTTTATGGTGCGTGGTGCTGAGAGTTTGTGTTGTTATGTGTCTGTGCTTTTGTGTGTATTGCAATGCGCAATAGTGCGGCTGTAGCGTGGATTGGCCAACGAGACGAGGCCTGAGCTTACTTGATGCCACGGAGTGAAAACATGCAGGCACTTGAGGAGGAGAGCAAGCGCGTGCTCAAAAAGCAACGAATGTGCGTGGCGCAGGTCGACGACCAGATCGACTCGCTTTTGGCACAGGTGGAGTCGACGAAGCAGAAGCTCCAGGAGAAACAGGAAGAGTTGCGCCGCAAGAAGAATCGGCATCTGAAGGAAGAGGAAAAAGACACAACCACCAGTCCTGCTGGTGAGAGCAGAGACGTTGCTTCTCCGGGTGGTGCATCCACTTCTAACCAAGATGCTGAGGTCAAAGGTGAAGCTGCACTACCCGAATCTGATGTCGAAGCCACGAAGGATTCGGGTGAAGCTGTCGAAGAGGAGGCCAAGCAGGAAGAGATGGTAGCGGAGAAGCAAGACAGCGAGATGGAGTACATCGTGCGGGACTTTATCCGTCGAGTGCGGCTTCTCAATGTGGAGAAGAACGTTGCCAATGAGCTGAAGGCGATCCACGTGCTGCTCTCCAAGTACTCCAAGCAGGTCGACAAGGTAACTGTGGAACTCTAGAGCCTGATCCCAAAGTGTTCTTGGAAATGACTGGGACGCTGTTACGTATCTTGTGGCTGCTGTAGAATCTGTGCAATGATATCACCAAAGTGTGCCGCACCAATGAACTGGACCAGAGGCTCGTGTGTCGACTCGTCGCCGAGTACCTCTACCAGGACGGACAGATCGAAGCCGCCGACGCCATGTGCAAGGTATGTGCTATCTATCGACATTGGCAGCGTTCTTGCAAGAAGCATATCGCTGACAAGTCTTTGATTACTGCTCTAATAGGAAGCGGAGCTGAAGCTGCCGCCGATGTATCGCGAGTGCTTTATCGAGCTGCATCAGATTCTGAAGGCGCTCAACCAGCGTGATATGCAGCCAGCTCTGGAGTACGTCTCCAATACCGCAACGGTCCTTCCGTGAAGAACCACAAGTGGTACGAGTCTAACACTTGTGTGGTTGTGGGGCTACGACGCCACTCCACGATGGTTTGAACGCTTGGCAGTTGGGCGCGGAAGCATCGGACGGAACTGACTCGACTCGACATTGATATCGAGTTCGAGCTGGTGCGGCTCAAGTACGTGGACATTCTGGAGTCCTCGACGGAGATGATGGACGCCATCAACTTTGCCAACAAGGAGCTACCTTTCTTCCACCAAACGCATGCTGAGGGTACGTCCGAATTGCATTTCCTACGCCATGCTGCGCTTACTTCACTGCCGTGTGTACTTTTGCTGACAAAACGACAACCCTTCCGGAACTCGATGTGTGTGCGTGTACTGATAGAGGTGGGCGTGTTGATGAGCTGCGTGCTCTACAAGGGCAAGCTGGAGGAATCACCTTATAAGAAGGTTTTTAACGAGAACCGTTGGGAAGACATCCACGAAGCGGTGATCCGGGCGTGCTGCCGACTCCGCCATGTGCCGTATCGGTCTTACCTGGACACCTGGTGCGTTGATGCTGGTCGATCGACATCACCGTCATTATCCCTCAATTGTGTCGTCTAAACTGACTGTTCGCCTTGCTCTGTAGTCTCTCAGCAGGTGTATCGGCACTTCCAGCGATGCGCAAACTGGTGGCCGTCATGAACAGCAAACTCACGGACTGGGACACCTTAGAAGAACTCCCGGTGTGTTTCTCGACATATTGCTCGGATTGGATGGGGGTTGATTGCCCTATTGATGTTAAGGGTGCTGTTTTGGGTGGCGTGTGTGATATTTAGGTGGAGATCCCAATCGCGAAGGAGTTGCGCTTCCACAACGTGTTCTCGTGCCCCGTGTCCAAAGAGGAGAGCACGCCCGCGAACCCGCCAATTTTGCTCAAGTGCGGCCACGTGATTTGCCGCTCCTGCGTCAAGCGCTTCTCCTACAGCATGACGCGGTTTGTCTTCCGTCCGGGGATTGCGGTGGGGGTGCTTGGTGCGTGCGAGGTGGTGCTTGACTCTCAAAGAGTGTTTTCGTTTTTGTGTGGTTTCGCCGGTGCATGGCATGCTACAGACGGTTCAAGTGTCCCACCTGCCCGGTGGAGCAAACAGAAGGCGAAACGCGCGAACTTTTCTTTTGAAAGGCTACGGTTTTGATCGATCGGTCCTTCCAGACCGATGGCGCTGCGTAGCCCCTCCTGCTGCGTTAGAGAGTGCCTTTAGTCTTCCTATCCATGCATGTGTTTTTCCTTTCGCCGGTTAATCTCTCTTCATGGCCAGATCAATGATTTCGAAAACTTGTGTGTCCATCATGGTGCCGTCCGTGTCAGCGTCGTCACTGTAGTTCACCACGTCAATCGGGTTTGGCAACCCTTCGCGGAACCCCCATGTTGAGCCATACGGGACGATGCGCCGCTCGTATGCCATCGCACTGGCGCCATCTTTGTGAGGGGAAGACCAAGAGTCATGAGTGGGCAGGTAATTACACCGAAGAAGCCCCATGTCTGTTGTGAAGGACTCCATCGCCTTTTCCATGGTGTTGACTTGGTGTTGGAGCGCCTCCAGGTCTTGCTGCTGCTCTGTGATGAGGTCCGTCATGGCGTTGATCACTCGCTTCACCTCCCGCTCGTGCTGCGATTCGTGCTGCTTTGTTTGCGTTATCCCCCGGTGGCAGAGCGACAGGAATTCCGAGTCGTTGCGCGCCTCGTGCAGCAACACCGAAGTGAAGTCCACTGGGTTGTAGTCCGAGGTCGTTTCCACGCTCTGGCTGTGCCACTGAGGTGTCAGCTCCATCTGCGATGAGGGTAAGAGGCCTTGGCTCATCTGGATGCCCCGCTGGACCGCATTCTCGTAGTTGTTGTGCTTCTTCGTGGTCTTGTGAGCTTTCCAGCTCTTTTCACCAAATGGGATGCTCATTTTCAAGGTGTTGCCGCACCTGTGGATCAAAATCACATACGCCAACGATTAATAGGAAAAACAACTTGCTGCCTCTACCATGCAATATGGGTGTCCGTGGCGTTCCATGCACAGAGTCAAACAAACGCACGTACCGATTGCAGCGCACCCAACAGCCCTGCTCCAAATCCAGCTCCTCCACCGCCACGTCGACGATCACATTCAGCTCATAGTCGTAGAGAGTAGTCGGCCACTCCGTGCGTGGCATAACTCCTCTCATGCCACACAGCGTTTCCCCGGGCTATGCTGCTGTCTTGGTGGATTGCGGAATGCGGACTCTGCCCACCTGCGCGCACTCGTGCGGAATCCAAACTTCAACCCCACCAAGCGCAACCCGGCGGGACAGAGTGATGGTCCCAACTTCAACCTCTGCCTGGCTGCTGCCAGTGCCCGTGACTTGCCGTTTCCCATACTGAGTCTTAGTTCGTGGGGCAGCATCTTCCACCGTCGCGACTGTTCGCGCCCAGCATGAACGACCTTCGGCATAGAATAGAACCATGGCGGCGGCCGCCAAGACGCATGGCACGCCGAGCTTGGCGCAGGTGGAGGAGGAGCTACGCGCGGCGGAGGCGTACTTGTCCACGAGTTGGACTGCGGCTGCTTCTGAGCAGGTCGGCGCGTTGGAAGCCGCGCTTGTGGATCAAGCAAGAGACACCGGCGCAGCATCTGAGGGTGACTTCCCTGAGTATGCGGAGAGGAATAACGGCTTTGGTGAGCAGCCAGGGCGATCTCCAGTGCGCGGTGAGTGAAGAGGAAGCTGTAGGCGTGTGTTGGTCTGTTAGAAGCGTGCTATGCTGCGATGGGCTGCGCGCTGACAGTGGGGAGCACGTGTTGCCTTCGTAGACGACTCGCTTTTCCGGCGGAAGTGCAGGACGCGGCCAGTTCTGTCGGTACGGGAAGGCTATTGTAGGCTTGGCCATCCGTTGCTGAGCATGACGATTGTTTTTATTGTTTGGTGGGTCCAACAGGAAGAACGACGACGCGAAATTCTAACCAAATTATCATCGGAGAGGCAAGCTGCCTTGCGGTCTCGGACTACAGGGGCTGCGACTACGCTCATCGATCATGGCGCGAGGCTTACGCCCCTGAATGCCGATACGGCAGCGTCAGAAACTCGCGGAAGCCGATACACAACGACAGCAGAGCGCAGTCAACTCATCCGGAAACTCTTTGATGCCAGGCATCCAGATAATGAAAACGCGGAAGTAGGGTCACCTGATGGCCAAGTTCAACGGAGTGAAGATGGCGACGCTCACCATGGCGCGGTTAGTCGTGCTGAGGACGTGTTTGCCGACCTATCGCAGCGGTCAAATAGCGGGCGATCTTTCGCTGGATCTGACGACACTGACGACGGATGTGACGAGCTGTACTACGCGTCGGACATCTTGGGGACTGCGCCAACGGGTGATGTGAAACCTCGGTCAACGATGGAGCTAATCTACGAAGAAGAACCCGGTGAAGATGCCGAGTACGAAGAAAAGCCATCCCACTCAAGCCCGAGAACGATGCATGAGACCGGGTCAGCACATGGCGAGGGTGTTGACGAGGACCAAGCACTTAACGTGGACACATCGTCCCTGTTTGCCAAACTGCTTGCTCATGTGCAACAGGAGCAAGATGAACGCCTTCACGATGGCAATCACTGGGATACGCCTCAGCCAATTGGTGCTGGAGCGTATTCTGACGAAGATGCAGATCAACCAACGGAGGTGTCGACGCAAAACCGACAGAGTCAATGGCTCGACTCTCCTTTCCTTATCAAGGATCAACCATCGACAGAGGGCATCGGCAGGCATCTGCACGAGTCTACCGGGATGGAACAACGACGCGCAACGGCGGTGCCAATGAATGTCTCGAAGCGGATAGAATTTTTGGCCCAACCACGCAACCAAACCTTCGCAGAACGTGAAAAGCAGCGGCTGGTGCATGAGATAGAAAGTCTTCGCGAATGCACTTTTCATCCAAACATTCGGAAAGGGACGAGCGCAAGAAAAACTGGCAGCGGTTCCTCTGGCAAGCCTTCAATTGTACGAGGTCAACGAAGTGAAGGCATAGGGGCTCGGCCAGGCACAAACGCGTTTCCTTGGCTCACCCTAAGTCCAAGGCGGCAACCGACAGACAACGAGATCGAGTGTCGAAACAACGGAATGGTGACTAGCGGAGAGCAAAGTGCAATTAAGCGTCTGCATCTTGATGGTACCGACCGCTATGAAACCCGCGAACGTGCGCGGGAAGCCTTGGAAGCTCAAAGGCTCCGCGAATGCACTTTCAAGCCGAAAATCAACGAGACGTCCAAGAGCATGTTCAGTATGGTGGATTACAAGCCGATCCACCACCGAGTACCCGATCTGCAACGTGCAAAGGTACGGCTCGACTTTTGGGATAGACCTATCGCTCGGGAAGCATTCTGACGTGGTTCTTGGCTGTGTGGGATGTTGTTCTTCATTTTGGCAGGCCGAATACCTGGAGCGTATTCGAGAGCAACTGGACCAGGAGGAATCGGGCCCGCTTTTCAAGCCCACGATCAACCCCAAAAGCCGAGAACTCGCATCGAATGCCTTGGCCGCCAAAACTCCGACCCGTCCCTTTGAAACCAAACGAACAGCACGTCAAAACGTGACTGACCGGCTCGCAGAGGATGCTGATGCAATGACCGAAAAGCGACTGGCGACCCAGGAGTACTACGACGTGCTGGAGCAGCAATCGTTCGCGCCCAAGATCAGTGAGAGCTCCAACAAGATTGTAGAGCAAAAACCCGAGTTCAAGATGGACTTCGTCACGCGGCAAAGCTACTTCCAGACTCGCGACCAAGAGAAGATGGAGGCGCTGGAGACCTACTGCGATAGGGACTACGGTCGAGGTGAGAGGTTGACATTCAAGCCAGATATCGGCAATGCTGACGACGTGTTGAAACAGCTACGGCCCGGCCGAGGTGTGGAAAACAGTGAGCAGCAGCTCTACCGGCTTACCTACAACGATCGGAAAAAGGCAGAGCTCAAGAAACAACGACTGAGAGAGGAACAGTACGCGCAGTACACCTTCAAACCGCAAATCAACCCGGTCTCGAAAGCGCTGGGCAGGTCGACGACGATCAACGAGCTCTCGCATCCGGTCCGAGACCTCCAGCGGACTCCTTCAATCTCGAGGCGCTCTCCGCCGCAAGATCGGTCAAACGCTGCTGCATCGACATCGAGGGTCGAGCTGAAACAATACTTTGCCAACAAGAGGTTCCGGTCGCGGGTTGCACTCGAGATGGAGCTAGCAGACAAGGCCGAGTGCACGTTCCAGCCCACATTGATCGCCTCTCACACCAGAGAAGGCAGCTGCAGCGCATCTAAAGTGTACAGTCGAGAACGCCGGTCTAAGCCACTGGAGTGGAAGTCTGAAAACCTGCTGCATCTTATCGAGGCCGAGCGACAGAAGAAGCTGGAGGATATCGAGGCGAAGCGAAACGCTCAAGAGCTCCGCGAGCTAGAAGAGTGCACCTTCCGGCCAAATCTTCGGAAGCCGGGCTCGAAGGGGGGCCGGAGAAAGCCTTCCATAGGCGAAAACGCGCATTCGTCGTCTTCTCGGCGCCCCAGGACAGGAAGTGGGGCTTCGGGGGTGAGTAGATTGTCTTCCAACCCACCATGTGCACGATTCGGTTGCGTATGGAGAGTCTTACGCGTCTTTTTGTCTCAATTAAACTATAGGACGCCGAGGACAGCTCGTCGCAGAAGCCGGTCATCGTCCGGGGTCTCGGTCGCTTCCTCGAGCTGCGCAACCTCGCGCGAAAGCAGCAGACCGAGCAGAAGGAGCGCGAGGAAAAGGTATTTGCTCCCAACACGGCGTACGAGCCTCGCAGCTACACCGTCCCGCGGCCGTTCAAACTGTCGGAGTCCAGCAAGGACTCCATCCGCCGTCGGCTCAAGGTGCGCGAGGAAATGCGCGCCAAAGAGCGGCAGGAGTGCACATTCCAGCCGCAGACCATGGCGTCGCAGAGTCGCCGCGTGCTGGAGAGCATGCTCGACGATTGAGACTCGAACAAGACTGAGGCTGGTTCAGCAAAGACTGCGATAGTTGCACCGAACTTGTTGCATCGACAGACTTGAGCTTCAACGTGAAGGTGCGTTGGGTTCGGGACATCCTGTCGTCTGTCATTTTGAAGTTCGGGACGGGAGCGGAAACCTCTGCAATCGCATGAAAAGGTTGACGCATCAGATACCAGCCCTCCCACCTCATAGTCGATACCTCGCAGACTATCACATCCACTTATCCTGATATTGCCATCACCAAAGCCAATATTCACCAATAATAGCGCTCTATTTTACTTTTGCACCCTCTGTAGAACTGGTTTGAGCGATAACAATATCTGATGTATTCCTTCAGAAAATGTAATAGGCAGCACCTTTTGACGACCCGATTCCGTCGGAGCTGGAGAGGGCCATGCCATTCCTCGAAAAGCGCCAAGGTGTCGAAGCGCTCGCTCTTCGCTTCTCTCGCTGATCTACGCTGAAGACCATGACGACCCAGGAGGTGCGCACGGCGCTGGACGCGCCGGCGCTGCAGGCCTACCTCCACGCGCAGCTGGGCGCGGCGCACGGCGCCATCGCGACCATCAAGCAGTTCCAGCACGGGCAATCCAACCCGACGTATCTGGTCACCATGGCCGGCAGCGGCGCCAAGTGGGTGCTGCGCAAGAAGCCACACGGCAAGATCCTGCCGTCGGCGCACGCCGTGGAGCGCGAGTACCGCGTGCTGGCGGCGTTGGAGCACACGGAGGTGCCCGTGCCGCGCGCCGTGCTACTCTGCGAAGACTCGAGCGTTCTGGGCACGCCCTTCTACCTCATGCAGTTCGTGGAGGGCCGCGTGTTCATGGACCCGGCGCTGCCTGGCGTCAAGCCCATGCACCGCTACGCCATGTACAGCTCGGCGCTGGACGCGCTCTGCAAGCTGCACGCGCTGGACTACCAGGCGCTGGGGCTGGGCGACTTTGGCCGGCCGGAGCGCTACTGCCACCGCGTGGTGACGCGCTGGAGTCGTCAGGTGGCTGGCGGCCAGAAGGTCTTTGCGGACGCCGGCGTGGCCGAGAACCCGCGCATGCCGCAGCTACAGACGTGGCTGGAGGCGCACGCGGACGAGGCCGAGGCGGCCACCAGCAACGACGCGGCCTCGCCCTCGGCCGCCAGCATCGTGCACGGCGACTTCCGCATCGACAACCTCATCTTCCATCCGACGGAGCCGCGTGTGTTGGCCGTGCTGGACTGGGAGCTCTGTACCATCGGCAACCCATTCGCCGACGTGGCCACACTGGCTTCCGCCTTTCGTCTGCCTATGGACAATGCCAACACCATCATGACGCCGGGCCTGTCGGACGCGCCGCTCAAGAAGTTGGGCATTCCGTCCGAGTCGGAGCTGCTGCTGGGCTACTGCCGTCGTGCGCCGCGCTTCCCGCCGTCCACCACCACGTGGAACTTCTTCATGGGCATGGTGCTCTACCGCTTCGCCGCGATCTGCCACGGCGTGTACGCTCGTGCTCTGCTGGGCAACGCGTCGTCCGCTAACGCGGCCTGTGCCAAGACAACCATGGACCGTTGCCTGGCGCTTGGTGACAGTATTCTGGACGCCACGGCGGATATTTATCCGGAGCCGGAACTGGACCACATCCTGCCCTTCCCCATCCGCCCGCACGCGCTGGAAATGTACAAGAAAGTGCTCAAGTTCTGCCAGACGCGCGTGTATCCGGCCGAACACGTGCACGTGGCGCAGCTCGCCGAGGCTCGTGAGCAAGGGCGAGCGTGGGAAGTGGTGCCGCCAATCATCGAAGAACTCAAGAAGGAAGCCAAGGCGCTGGGGCTTTGGAACCTCTTCTTGCCCGAGTGTGTGGTGCCCGCGAAGGATGGCAAGGGACCGGGCGTCAACTACGGTGGCGACCTGACCAACCTCGAGTACGGACTCATGTGTGAAGTTATGGGTCGTGCTATTGTGCTGGCGCCTGAGGTGTTCAACTGCTCGGCGCCCGACACGGGCAACATGGAGATCCTCAACCGCTTCTGCACGGTGGAGCAGAAGCACGAGTGGCTCGTGCCGCTGCTGCAGGGCGAGATCCGCTCGTGCTTCGCCATGACGGAGAAGCGTGTGGCCTCTTCGGACGCCACCAACGTGGAGACGAGCATCGTGCGCGACGAAGTTCGCGGCGAGTACGTCATCAACGGCCACAAGTTCTACATTTCGGGCGCTGGAGACCCGCGCTGCAAGCTCATTGTGCTCATGGGCAAGCACCCCGCGTTGGCGCACCAGAGTGCCTTCCGCCAGCAGTCCATGATCCTCGTGCCAATGGACACGCCCGGCGTCAAGGTGGTCAAGCCCATGCACGTGCTGGGCTACGACGACGCGCCGCACGGGCACATGGAGATGCTGTTCACCGACGTCCGTGTGCCGTTTAGCAACGTGCTGCTGGGTGAAGGACGTGGCTTTGAGATCGCCCAGGCGCGACTTGGACCGGGCCGTATCCACCACTGTATGCGTGCCATTGGTGCAGCCGAGCGCTGCATGGAGCTCATGACGATGCGCGCCAAGACCCGCACGGCCTTCGGTCAGCTACTGGCGGAGAACGCGCTTGTGTGCTCGCAGATCGCCAAGTCTCGCTGCGAAGTGGACAGCGCGCGTCTGCTGACGCTGCAAGCCGCGCACCAGATGGACCTCAAGGGGAACAAGGTGGCAGCGCAAGCCATCGCCATGATCAAGATCGTGGCGCCCAACATGGCCATTACGGTGTGCGACCGCGCCATCCAGCTGCACGGTGCTGCTGGTGTGAGTCAGGACTTTGTGCTGGCGTACCTGTATGCGGCGCTGCGTACTCTGCGGATCGCGGACGGGCCCGACGAGGTGCACATGCGCACTATCGCCAAGCTTGAGTTGAGTCTCTCCAAGCTGTAGGGGTTTGGCGCGGAGGCTAACGCGGTGCTGACTGCAGTGTAATCCACAACCGAATGTTGCGTATACGGGCATGTACTAGCAGTATGCTGAAGTGAGGCCTGATGTCCAGGCAAACTAACGAGGCCAATGCTCTTGAGAGTGCAGCGCATACGACGACTGCTTTCGGTCCCAGCATCTCATGAAGGTTGGAGCAGCGATGTCGTGGCGCGGAAACTCCGGAATTTCCGCGCCACAACATCGCTGTACTTGGGATTTGTAAGGTGTGATTCAAACGCAAATTCCATCAAATCTTTTGTGCGAAACAAATTGATGGAATTGCTTGGTGAACGTGTATTAATTTTCGATTGATCTGCCCATCACTCACATACAAAAACCAAGGCAAGTTCTTTTTCTTCGACCGCCAGCTGTTGGGAATCCAGCTCTTTCTTTGTTCGGACAAAATACCAGTATAGGAAGCAATTCGCATTTAGATTGTCATTCATTGACGCTATTTGACTACCTATGTCAATATGGGATCCAATCCTCTGCAAAAAGCCATGTGGCTGCACCGCCACAGAACGAAAAGCACCATCAAACGGTAGAATCCGCCTTTTGGGGCCTGCCTCACATTGACCATACGTTATTCAAGTGCGATTCTTTTTTCTTGCGGTAGGGTTGCCCATCGTCAAGACTGTCGCAGCCCTATGATGCGACTGGCTTGCGTGGCACCCACATCGCGAGGGTTTCTGCGGCTCTCTCATTTCGGAATCGTCCGTCTTCGTCCCAAGTGGATCCGCCCTCCAACACACTGCCCGCATGTCGCTCACTGGAAGACGCTCCTGCCCAACGATGACCACCGCTGCGGCGTCCCCCGCGAGCTCCTGCGCCGGCGCTTCCCCCGTGTCGCCGTCTGCGCTCGACTTGTTCACTGACGGCCCGTCGCGCCGCCTGCACAAGGCGCGCCACCACGACATGGACAAGATGGAGATCCGCACCAAGGCGCTGTACGCGACGCTGCACTTCGAGGCCGTGCGCTTCACGGTCTACAAGCTGCAGATCCGCAGCCAGGCGCGCAACGCCGACGCCGGCGAGTGGGCGTTGGCCAAGCGCTACTCGGAGTTCTTCCACTTCCGACGCACATTGCTGCGGCTCATCCAGCGCTGGGAGCTGCAGCTGGACGACAGTAAGAAGTTGCACTCCAAGGAGTTCGCGCTCGTGAGCAGCACGCTGCGGCCGGCGCTCGAGATGCCCAATTTTCCGCGCAAGCACATGCGCTGCGACACGGAGGGCATCGTGGCGGAGCGCAAGCAGAAGCTGCAGCGGTTCGTGCGTCAGATGATCGACGCGTACGCAGACATCTCGGTGTTCTTGGCCAACTCGCAGTCGGAAGACACGAGCGCCTTCGCTAGCTTGCGCGAGATCTTCCAGGAGCTGGAGGAGTTCCTCGACATCCCGGAGAAGCAGAAGGAGATCGATCGTCGCCAGACGGCCGCGGTACTGGCGCTGCAAGAAGTGGACGTGTCCACTGAAGTGCACGGCGCCCACAAGGACCGCTCGTGCTGCATTTGTCTGGATGACATTGACTCGGGGGACGAGGATGGAGCCACAACGAACAAGTCAGCTGGATATCTGTCCGAGGAGAAGATGGTGCGACTCCCGTGCTCGCACCAGTTCCACGAGGACTGCGTCATTGACTGGTTCAACGCCAGCACCACGTGCCCTCTGTGCCGCAAACCGGCCTTCTCGGAGGACGACGTGTCGTTTGACGTGTCGATCCATTAAGCTCAAGCCGATAGGAACGAGGCATTGAGAAGTATAAGCACTGATCGCAAAGTGCAAGCAAGCAAATCGAATATATATTGTCGCGCAAACCGTTTTGTCCTGGGCTACCTTTCGTTCGCGCGAGTGCATTGCAGGGTTCGCTCGGATAGAGCTCAGAAGCGCATCCGCCGCCTTGAAACTTGGTCGCTTCAGCCACGATCTCTGGGTAGTCCGGAACGCAGATCAGCGCAGTCATGGCGTCTCCAATTGTGACTTCGAGCTCAACAGTAGGCTCAGTTCTCCATCACGCGCACAAGCAGATCGAAGTACGACGGTGAGAGCACGCGAGCCCACTCGCGAGAATTCATGCAGGATTGAGGTAGATAGGGAGTCATTATCTCTGAACCACTGCTGCATGGTGCGGGCAGCTCCAGGCGCTCTCGAATGCCTTCCATTCCAGCAGCGAGCAGCACAGCAACCGACAGGTACGGGTTCACCGTAGAATCGACCGTGCGGACCACGAAATGATCAACGCTGGCGATAACGTTGTCTCCTTCTCTGCCAGCAGTTGTCACAAGACGGATGGCAGCCTTCTTGTTCTCGTAGCCGTAGTGCTGGAAAAACGGCGGCTGGCCTCCACCACCCATTCGCTCATTATGCCTTGTCAGCAGCCAGAGGATTGCTGGGAGTTCTTCCAGCACCCCCGCCACGAACGCTTCGCCACTGCGAGCGAAAACGTTGGATCCATCGTCCGCAGTCAGTAGTCCAATGCGAATTGGAGAAAGGTTGTCAGACGAGTACGGTGGTGCGAAAAGTACTCCCAACCCGGTTTTCTTGGCCACACCGTAGACGCACTGCCTGGCGAGGTCGAGCTTGTCCATAGCCTCCACCAATTCCCTCTCCGGGTCACCAGAACTTGCAGCAGTGTTGAACGGTCCGATGCTGATCCTGAACTGGCCCCAGCACGAAGCTTTCCCGAACTTTCGCACTGGGGTGCCGAGGTCCTCCTGCAGACAACGCACGATCTCCTGGAGTACACTCCAGTTTGTTGGATCGCACAAGTGACCCGCATCAAACCGCCCCAATCCTCAGCTTTCCAGGGATCCCTCGACAACATTGTCCACAAGAGGAAAGAGATTGAACTGCAGCTCAAAACCGAGGCTGGCACGGACACCGTGGTCGTGAAGAAGGATCCGCGCTTGACGACGCAGGAAGCTGCGTGGACAGTGAGCCCATGGCGCACCATTCTTGTAGATATCCCCGAAGCATGCAATGGCACCAGACATCCAGGCAGCCAAAGAGTAGGTGTGCCACGGCTCAGCCATAACCCACAAGGTTCTCACTGGTGACGACTTTTCTTCCGCACCACAAGTGGTGTCGTCGCCAGTCAAATCCACACGAAGCGGTGGCTAGTTGGAGTCGTCATCGGCCGAAGAATCGCGGGACACCACAACCACTTCGCAGCGCACAGCTCCGTCGTTGTCTACCCAGAACACAGCAAGGCTGTCGCCTGCACACGCGCGTGGGGCGACAACGCCATCCATGACGATGGAGATGTTGTCGGGAAATTTGCGGAGTGTGATTGCCTTCTTGCCGAGCTGGAAACTTGGAGAATGAAGCTAACGACGGACTCCTCTCCTGTGGACACCAGTGCGGCAAGGACGTTTAGTCTGGACCTATCCATCAATTTCAACTCCCAACCACGGCAGAGCAAAATGTTCGAAGGGGACCAGCACCCGCCGCGATGATTGATGGGATGTGATGCTTATGTTGGTCTCAAGGCGTCTATGAGACTGCAGTGAATCTGGCTGCAACTTCTTTTGTCCGTAGAGTCCAAGCACACGGGCGCGATCCGAGTACGATGGACGAGGGTCAACTTTCGGTGCTATCCGATTCTCTTGCGTTGTCCACCGTTCGCTCCAGGGTTTTTAAGAGAGTTCTCCATCCTGGTCACTGGTGGAGTGATGCATAATGGATGTGGTGTGACTTCGGTTGTGCCTGCATAAACGGAGTAGTGAGAGAAAGAGGAGAAAAGGTCAGGCTGCAGAAAGGTGACTTGAGGTCGATTGGAGACGACTCAAGTTCCAGAAGGCAGTCACAGGACGCAGGAGGTTTTATTGCCCGAGAGGCTTTCCTTCCTGGCAAAGACAAGCTAATGAAGCTCACTTCTGAATTGGCCATCGAGGAACAATAACTGCGGGGACACAGCAACAGGGAGAACACAAGCGACAGCAACTCGGGGTGAAACGGGAATCAAGGTCATCTGCAGAGCTGGGAGAGCTGAAACTCTCTAAGTTTTCTTGCGCTGGTGTCTACTAGCATGGGAGTAATTATTTGCTCTAGGTGGGCTGGCGCGAAACCCGTGGCCATGAAGAAGGATCTGCGCTTGGTGATGCAGAAAACTGCGCGGACAGTGAGCCCATGAGATGCCATTCTAGTAGATATCCCCCGAAGCACGTGAGGGCACCAAACATCAAAGCTGTCACGGGTATGTACACCAAGGTTCGGCCAGAACTAACAAGGTTCGTACTCGCGGCGACTTGTCCCACGCCCACTCGATAGCGTCATTTTCTTCAGTCAAGTCCACCTAAGGCGGTGGGTTTTCAGTGTCATGGGCTGTCGAGTAACCAAGAGGAACCGCAGCTACTTCACAGGGCACGAAGCCGTAGTTGGCGTCCCAGAACACGGCGAGGTTGTGGCCTACAGTCCACCATGGGGCGACAATGTCGCCGTCCATGCTTGGCCTGGCTCACTTTTGCTGCGAATCAGTGAAACAGCACTCGGCTCGCTGAACCGGAGACCTTGGACAGCAGGTACGTTTCCAGCCGCGAGGATCCAAATGAGCGCTGTGCAGACGCAGCAGTACGCGTTCCAGCTGCTCGATCGGGTCTTCTGCCGCTTGGAGGACTACGTCCCAATCGGAACTCGAGCGGAAATTCTCGGTGGCATCCCCCTTGTAGCTTTTGCATAGCTGCGACGCTATGAATGGCGCTCGCTCCTTCCGTTGGCAAGTGCTTCTGGTCCTTGTTCATTTGTCTTTCACTATCGATTCTCCAGCAACGATTAGTTCTGGCGGCAAGAACGCCTCGTTGGATTAGCAATTCGCTGAAACACCGCTACACGTATCAATGTCAAACAGCATAAGGTGGCTAGCGGTATGAACGCATTCCATCTCAACCTGGGGGCGAAGCCGCCACGAACAGCGTCTTCAACCTGGCAACGGCAAGTTCTGGTGGCAGCAGTCCATGTGAGCAAGAAGCGCTAGAATTTCATTCCGTCTTGTTCTTGACAAGCAGCATCAAGTATCCACAGGCACATACCTTTCGCGACTGTGAAGTATGCTCTCCGAAAGCGTACATTGGGCTACAAGAAACTTGTCGCCGTCCGCTTGGCTCAGTATCTCTGGACGAGCTGACGCAGCATTTCATCCCGATCCAGCGCCGCATAATGAGCATTTTCTGCCTCGCGCATGGCCAACAGCAACTCCAAGTAGGACGGTGTCAGGATGTTTTGCCACAGTTCTGCACGCGCTCTCATGGCCTCGATGGCATCATCTAGAAATCGCGGTAACGCTGCGGGTCTCTGAGTCTCTGGCATCGTAGCTGGCTCTTGGTCGCAGGCTGGCGGCAGTGACAGCTCTCGACTCATTCCATGCATCCCCGCGGCCAACAGGGCACCCAATGCCACATAAGGGTTGGCCGTTGCGTCCCCCGTCTTGACTTCCATGTGGTGCACACCAGCCCAGTCTTCACGTCCCACCAAGGGTGTGTTGGCATCCACCACAAGCCGGATTGGAGCTTCCTTGTTTTCGAACCCGTAGCATTGGAACGCTCCAGCCCAGCATTGCGGCTGCAGACGCTCGTAGGAATTGCACGAGGTCGCCAACAGCACACACAGGGCCGGTAATTGCTCCAAGATTCCCGCAACAAAGCTTTGCGCTTCTGGCTGGGTCGAAGCATTGGCAAAGAGGTTGGCTCCATCGTCGACAGAGAGAAGTCCCAAGTGTGTGTGGGCCGCGTTCCCCGCCTCCGTCTTGCGCAGTTTGGGCACGAAGGTGGCCTTCCAGCCCACTTGCGCCGTCATGCCGTACACGCACTGTCTCGCCAGCACCAGTTTGTCCACAGCTTCCACCGTCGCGTCCACCGGATCGCAGTCTGTCGACGTATTGAACGGCCCAATGCTGATCTCGAACTGGCCGCTGGCGGATTCAGCGTGGAACTGGTGCACTGGGATGCCCAGTTCCTCGTCCAGACAGCGCACGATACGCTGCAGCAGATCCCAACTGCTCGGGTCGTGGAACGCCCGCGCCTCGCAGTACACCGTCGCGTCCACAGGCGCCAGCTCCGCCGCCTCGCGGCCTCGCAATAATGTGAACTCAAGCTCGAAGCCCACCGTAGCTCGAAGTTTGTGCGTTTCCAGGAGCTGTCGAGCCTGTCGACGCAGGAAGCTGCGAGGACAGAGCGCCCAGGGCTCACCAGCCTGCAGCATGTCCCCGAAACAGGCGCTAGCGCCAGGCATCCAGGCCACCGGCGAGGCACTCGCCACCGCTTCGCTGGATAGGGACAGCTGCGCCGTCCCCACTGGCGTCGTTAGCGTCGAGTCGTACATGCATGGCATGCTCTGAATGGCGCTGGTGAGCGTCACGGAGACGCCAGAGGAGCCAGAAGCCGGCAGACGGCTGTCAGGCAGCACGCGGCAGCGGGTGAGGCCGGCGTTGTCCACCCAGAAGGCGGCGAGATGGCGCATCTTGGCGTCGTCGGAGGCTTCGCTTGGCATTTCCAGTACCTTTGCGTGTGACCATGGAATGGGGCGTAGACTTGAAGGGACGCGAGATACGAAATGATCTCTACGGTGCACGAAAGGAAACAGCCAATCCTAGACAAATGAATTCTCAATCAGCGATTAGATTGGTCGAAAAGGGAAATGCTTTTCACTAATCAACACGCTCGGTTATCAGATTTCGAGTAGCTGCTCGTCTTGGCTCGCCGGTCTTGGTACTGCTGATGGCAGGGCGCTCGTCGATGAGGCCACCGCGGCCTGCGAGAGACACTGGCGGCTGTGGTCCTTAACACGGCGGCGGATGGTCTCGCAGGACACGCGCACGTCGTAGGCTGCCAGCAGCTGCTCCTGGATGACACGCGCCGAGCTCTTCTCGTTCGTCTTAACCGCCTGCAGGATCACCTTGTCCACGATCTCGTCCGTCTTGCGTGGTCGGCCGCTCCTGGGGGCTGGCAGCACCGTGCCCGTGCGCTGCGCCTTCTCCACGACAGCGCGCACCGTCGTGTGTGGCATGTTCATCGTCTTGCCGATGCGTCGGTATCCGTAGCCTTGTTCGTGGAGCGCCACGCACTGCTCTCTCATGGCAATGCTGTACTCCCCACGCTTCGCTCGTCGCTTCTTGGGTGCCGAAGCAGTTACAGCTACAGGCACTGCAGACTGCGGGTTCGAGGCTTGAGCTGGTGTCTGTGAAGCAGCGACCGTCGGCGAGTCAATCGTAGCTGCTCGTGGGGGCTGGAGGGACGTAGATTGCGCTTCAGCGACTGCAGGAGGTGGCAAGGAGGCGATTGCGGCTGTATCAATCGCAGAAACGGCCCGTTCCTCATGCAGAAGTTGCCGGAACGAGATGGAGTCCACTAGCTCGTCGTTGGCCTCCTGTGGCTCCGTCACAGGCAACGTCATCGCCGTCGTCGTCTCCTGCTGTGGTGCAATTGCACTCGTGTTGCTGGACTCTTCCTCTGCTGCCGAAACCTCTGTCGCTCCCGTGGAGATGGCCAGCAAGCGCTGCTTCGTGTGCGCCATCACACGGCGACGCACGGTTTCCGAGGACACTTTGACCCCAAAGACACGCTGGAGTTCCTCCTGGATAGCCTTGGCGCTACAGCGCTCGTTCGTCTTGACCGCCTGCAGGATCACCTTGTCCACGATGCCGCTCGTCTTGCGTGGTCGGCCACTACGTGGCGCCGAGCTCACACTTCCCGTTCGCTTAGCCTTCCGTACGATGGAGCGCACCGAGTCTTGGGGCATCTCCATCTCTCTGGCGATCGTGGCGTAGGACGCACCGTCCTCTTCATGCCGCTGGACGCACATTGTGCGGATCTCGTGCGAATATTCGGCTCGTCGGGGCTTCTTCTTGGGGGTAGCGGCCTCAGCCGCACTCAGCAGTTGTCGCTTTGTCTTGTTAGCAGCAGCAGATCCGTTGCAAATCGTTGCCAACGCTGGAGATTCGACACTTCCGCTTGCAATTGGCTCGGGTGTGTCGGTGAGCTGGCTCCGACAGAGCTGGACGCGCCGTCGGATGGTCTCGAACGACACTTTCAGGCCGGAATGCTCCTTCTCCAGCGTCTCCAGCACCACTCGCGGGTTTACACCAGGGCTGGAGCGCACTAACGCCATGATACGCTGCTCCATGGCCTCAGTAATGGCACGTGGTCGGCCACCACGACGTCGTGGGTGGATCTCCGACGCTGCTGCTGGCGCTGGCGAGCCTGAAGCCGCAGTCTGGCACCGGACAATCGATTGCACCGATGGCGTAGGCATGGCCAATTGCTCGGCGATCTGGCGATACGTGGCTCCATTGGCATGCAATGCCAGGCATGTTTGACGCAGTTCCGGCGAGTACTCGACCGTCAGCAGCCTCGTGGGCTCGCCACCATGGGTCGTGACGGTTCCAATGCCTGCTGGAAAGCCTTCAGACGACTCTACCGCGTCAGCAGCACTCGCTGACTCTTTCTTCGTCGTTGTAGTCGTTGCTGCAGTTGCTTGAACGCTTACTGGGTAGTTATCATCGGCAGAGTCTGAGTGAGGGACCTGATGCACGATGGAGCGCACCGTCTCGGCCAGCATATCCAGGTCACGCGCCACCGCCGAGTGGTCTCGAAGCTCCTGCTCTTCTTCCTCCGCCTCGCCTTCTCGTGGAGTTGACTGCGCCTCTGCATCTCCAGCTACGGGCTGCTCGGCCATCGAGTCATTGGTCTCCTTGTTCTGCATCTGCGTCTCCGTCTCGGCGAGCTGCTCCAGGCGGTGGCGCACCACTTCGTAGGAGAGCGCAGTGTTGTAGGGAGGTTGCACCAGCTTCTCCTGCACGAGGTGGGCGTTGCCAGGCCCGCCGTTGCTCATGCCCTCACGCAGTTTAGCGTCAACCGGGCGACCGCGCGTATGGGGCTTCTGCTGCGGCTGCGGGGCCGCGGAGAGCGGCGATGGTGGCGTGTTCCCGACGATGCCACCCGATACATCTTCCTCTCGTGCTGCAGTCGCAGCAGCATCAGCTGCGGCTGCAGGGGGAGAGGCCATGGCGCACAGTCGACCTGCGGCTCAATACTCGCCAAGATGGACTTGCTTCCGGCCTTCCGCGGCCTGTGCGAACTGTGTGTTGTTTCATCCAATGGGGTGGCTGGCCTCATCAGGGAGGTCTCCTTTTCGACCAACCAAAAGGTAGAAACTGGCGATGTGCAGAGTTTTGGAGCTGCCAGCTTGGCACTCCCCGCGGCCTTGCGCGGAAGGCCAAAGGCCAAAAGAGCGTCCTCGAAGGGACTCGAACCCTCAATCCCCGCCTTCGGAGGGCGATGCCTTATCCATTAGGCCACGAAGACTCCATGGACTCTGCACCAGCGCAACCGGGTCCTGTTCACGGCCGCCTCCAGAAAACGGCAGCTTTCGAGTCAAAAACAGGCGAAAGCCCAAATAAAAGTGGGATGTGGTCCACGTAAATCCACGTAAATATCCTCTTCAAGCGAAAAGTGCTGGACTGACATGTGAGATCTGCCTGCATGGGCGAAGCAAGATGCGCCAGCGCATGGAGCTTGGTGCCAGGCTGCGGGCGCCACTAGAGAACACACAAACAAAAGGTTAGCCAGCAGACGAGGTCAAGACGAATGCCAGCACTGAACTGCGTTGGCTAAACGCTGGCGTGCTGCAAGCCATGAAGGAGAGGGGATCCTTCCAACGGCTCCGAGCATGGGAGGCTTCGAGCGCTGCATGCTGCATGGTGCATGCTTCACGCTGTGGCAACGTCCAGGCAAAAAGCACCTCCGGTGGGTGGGTCTATTGTTTTCTATATATTTGGCTTTGGTACGTGGCTTTCTAGCGTGCCCTTTGGTCAATGCACGTGGGTGTCGACATGGAGAATAAGGTTATGGAGCAGGCTTAGGCCGCCTGCAGCGCGCCGGGCTTGTCCTGGGCGCCCTGCGGGCCCGTCCGGGGAGACGACAGCGTCGAGGCGCGACGCAGGCCCAGCTCGCCGTCCTCCTTGGCCTCCAGCTGGAGCTGTGGACACCCGCGTGCCATGGCCGTCGCTGACGGCAGGCGGAGCGCCGCTAGCAAGTCCATGTGCGGCTGCTGCTTGAGCTTCTGCGCGGCGCAGGGCATCTGACGCACGGCCGAGGCGCGGGCGGTGGGCGTGGGAGCTGGTGTGGGCGTCGGCAGACACGTGAAATCCGGGTAGCGCTCCGTGATGACCGAGATGGACTGGCGGTCGTGCAGACTGGCCATTGCCTTGGCCACACCCAGTTCCAGCACGGACTCCACGGTGCGTGCGCGCACTTGGCTGAGCGCCAAGAAGAAGTCCAAGCCGTCCAGCAACTGGCACTGTGCCATTCCGTTGGACGGTGGCGCTGTCGGCTTCGTAATGGCGGTCACGGCCTGGTGCACCGCGTCGTCCGAGTCGCTCTCGGGCTCGCTGGCGGACGACAGATCTTCGGGACACACCTCGCTCACGGTGGATGAGCGGCGGCGGGATGTGGGGACAGAGAGCTCGGCGTTTTTCTTGTCCGCGCGCATGCGCTCCGTCTCGTGGGGCACCAGCACCATGGTCTGCGAGAGGCGAGACGTGAGCGCGCTCGAGTCGGCTGGGGGCACCATGAGCAGCGGGAGGCCCGTCAGGTGATACAGCGCGTCCAGCACGGATTGCAGAATGGCTGGCGCGGCGGCCGCGGGGCTCATGTCGGCGGCGGGAGCGGGCGGAGAAGGCGATGTCGACAGACTCGCGGCCGTTTCAGGGTCAGGCGAAGAGGCGGCGCAGCAAAGCTGGGGACTTGTGCGCGGCTTGTGCAATCGCGAACTGCCACTGGTCACGATCAGCAGCGCGAGCGCAAGCGCGAGCCCCGTGAGCAGCAGCGCCCACCCGGGCGTCGTCAGGAGCGAGTCGAGCGCCATGACAGCAAGAGGACGCTTTCCCAAATGCC
This sequence comes from Halophytophthora polymorphica, assembly GCA_023338205.1. NCBI lineage: Eukaryota > Oomycota > Peronosporomycetes > Peronosporales > Peronosporaceae > Halophytophthora > Halophytophthora polymorphica. Next base: position 1,714 of record JAADYJ010000213.1, on the reverse strand, counting down.
TGGCCTTCTCCTTCGGAGCTTTTCGCCAGACTGCGCGTCGTTTCGCTGGAGAAAGGGCAGTGCGTCGTGCGCTCATATGGGCTCGTACGGCAGACGGGCATACGACAGGCAACCCATAGTGGGGGCAAGACGACAGCGTGGCTCATATCGTTGCTGGGACATCCAGGCACGTGGCATAGCTAAAAATAGGGCATAGCTCGCTCCACCCGAATGACGCGAGGCGGACTCAGACCTGAACCGTTCCCCAGCATGGAGCCCAGATACGCGACGCACTTGGAGCCGCCGGGCACGACGTCCACGCCCGCGGCGCTGGCGGCGCTCGTGCAGTGGACGCTGGAGACGCACGGCTGGAAGCTGCTGGGCGCACTGCTGCTGCTGGCCGTGGCGCGGAAGCAGTACCGGGCCTTCGCGGCGCGGCGCCACCACGAGCGCACCCTCGCGGCCGCCAACGGTACGCTCTCCCTACCGTATGAGGATCGGGCTATGCCCGTTTCGCCTCAATCTAGATATATCGCGGCCATCTTCAACTTGCGGCCGTTCACCAACAGCTACACATGCCAATGGGAATGCGAATGTGTTGCTACATGTACAGACCCGGCGCGGGTGGCGGTGCTGCAGCGAGAAACAGCGCGCATTCGACGCCAGCAGCAGGAGCGGCAGCGCGCTGCTGCCGGCACGGGCACGGGCGCGACGCAGCCCAAGAAGGCGCTCTAGCGCCACCACGGAGAGCGCAGTCGCATGCAAGTCGGCCACTGGACGCATGTCGTCGCGAAACCACCAACATGGAAAGAATGGGCCCAGTCTCTCGCTCGCTTGGCTGCGACACCAAGGCTACCGTTGGGTCTTCGTGTCAGAGAACGCATCCAGGACCGAGACGACCTTCCTGTGGATCAATGGATCACGTCTGTAGGGCACAAGCAGCCACGGGGCACGCACTTGTATTCGTCGTCTACTTTTGCGTCGCGAGCAGCACGAATCCCAGCTACAGTCGCGAGTCACGTCGTCCAGGCCGCGTCCAGAGCCTGTAGTGCAGGCTGCGTGGGGCTCACGTGGGGCCGGGCGTTCAGTACTGCCTGAGATGGCATCCGTCTGGCGCCAGTACGCCTCGCGATGGGGCCAGTGAGCTCCAGCGCGGAGTCTCCTGAGCGCAGAAGCGTCCGGCCTTGGCAGTCGCACGTCGGCGTCTTCAGTCTTCGTGGCAGAGCGCCTGCGCCACGCCGCGGTCGCCGAACTCGCGGCGGAAGTTCTGCACGATCTTGTCGTCCAGGCGGTAGTAGTCCTCCACCGACTTGTGCGACTTGACGTCCAGGTCCACGATGGCCACCACGCAGTCGAACGCCAAGTCCCGGAACCGCACGCGGTGCTCGAACTCGCGCAGGTGCTCGAACCGAGGCGGCTTCTTGCCACTCGTGGACGTCGCGGGCTGCTCCGCGGGCGCGCGACGCAGACACAGCAGCAGCGAGCAGTCCTTGAGCGTCGTGGCAACCTGGAAGCGCTTCTCCAGCTGCGCGTACAGCTCGCGGAACTGGGGCAGCGACAGCTCTTCCCAGGACGCCACGTCTTGCAGTAGCACCAGCTCCGGCAGCTGGTGCATGGCCACATTCAGGAAGGCCACGCTGCGAGCCAGACTGCCCTCGCAGTCCACATCTCCGTCCTCACTGCCGTCCTGCTGCTGTCGTCGACGCAGCGTGGCCACGAGACCCCCCACGGACGC